>JAPWTK010001032.1:0-99844 GCA_029963805.1 Aromia moschata | reverse complement strand
ATGACCGTCGTCCTCAAACCTCCATCACGGAAGAGAACGTCGCCTTACGCTTGAAGAAATTGCTGGATCAGTGGGAATCAGTCATGGGGGTATTCATTCAATAATCCACGACAAACTTGATTTCAGGAAGGTCTCAGCTCGATGGACGACTTCTCACTCCCAACCAAAAAAGTGTGCGTTTTGAGGTTTGCCAGAAGCTTTTGGCTCGTTATGAAGATGAAGAAGAAGGGTTACTTAATCGCATAGTCACTTGTGAGGAAACATGGGTTCACCACTATACACCAGAATCCAAACAAGCTAGTATGGAGTGACGGCAAAAGGAGAAAGAGCACAAAAGTGAAGGCAAAAACAAGGTTGTCTGCAGGAAAAGCACTTTCGACTGTTTTTTGGGATAGGAAATTCCGATTTATGTTTAATTCGCCCCGTATTTAATTTCATATACAGGGTTTTCCTAAAAGGTATGTCATAAATTTAACAGCGTATTTCTTGATCAAAATCATATCGATTTAACACAATATACCTATATACGATTAAGCATCCCTTCGAAGCTATGCTCAAAGTTTCCATTTTAATTTTTTTTAATATTTCCGTCATGTGAAAAAATACACATTTCAAATTTGCCATGCACACTCATTCTTGGGATTTAAATAATCATCTAGATTCTTATCTATCTCACTTAAAACTGAAGGGTAGGTTAACCTGAAACTTGATTCGTTTTTGGCAATAATTCTTAGACCAGACAAAATATCTTAAATCTAGATCTACCATATTGAAAATAAATAAAAATGAAAAGAATCTTATTCTTGTTCAAAGTTCGAAAAGATAACTGTTTTCGTTAACAAAATTTCAAATTAAAGATATTGGTTTTATTATTTTATAGTCATTTAGTTTTTCGATAAAAGGTGGTTACGGAAAAACAAAAGATTATCCCTGATTAATTAATGGATGGTAGACGTCAATGTGATAAAAAAAGTAAAAAAGTAGCAGCGGTTTCTTAAAAAAAAGATTGCTTTAAAAAATAGGCTGGGAGGCTAGTCATCCCTTTAAAGCAAATTATGTTTTGT
The DNA here is from genome assembly GCA_029963805.1 of Aromia moschata. Lineage (NCBI taxonomy): Eukaryota > Metazoa > Arthropoda > Insecta > Coleoptera > Cerambycidae > Aromia > Aromia moschata. The sequence goes on along the minus strand of JAPWTK010001032.1, from coordinate 98,780 downwards.
TTAAGAAACCGCTGATAATTTATTACTTTTTCTGTCACATTGACATCTACCGTCCATGAATTAATCAGGGATAAGCTTTTGTTTTCTGTAGCCACCTTTTATCGAAAAACTAAACGGCCATAAAATAATAAAGCCAATATCTTTAATTGCAATTTTTAACGATTTACGATAAACGAAAAAGTTAACTTTTCGAACTTTGAACAAGAAAAAGACTCTTTCTAATTCTTTAATAATTTTTAATATGGTGTAACTAGTTTTAAGATATTTTGCCTTGTCTAAGAATTATGAGCCAAAAATGAATCAAGTTTCAGGTTAACTACCCTTCAGTTTTAAGTGAGATAGATAAGAATCTTTCCTATTATTTGTATCCTAAGAGTGAGCATTCATGCCAAGTTTATCTGTACACATGACGGAAATATTTTATAAAAATAAATTAAAAATGAAAACTTTGAAGGGCTGTAGCTCGCAGGGATGATTAATTGTATATATCGAGGTAAATTGTATTATATCGACATGATTTTAATTCAGGAACAAGCTGTTAAATTTATGACATAGCTTTTAGGAACACCCTGTATAATGCATACCTACTATTTCAAAGAACTGTGGAAGAATGTGTGACATATATGCGTTGTAATCAGAAGAACAAATGGGATTCAACAAATAAAAAATACAGGGTGTTCCATTTCAAAAATTTAATGTTAATTGAACACTTGCTACAATATTATATCAATTAAGTAATAAAAAAATTAACCGCGTATTAACTATTTTAAAAGTAAAATATTACATACCATTCTCTTTATCAACCAGAGAAAATGACATACTGGAAATTCCTCTCGAATTCGCGTAGCATTAAAAATATTTATGTGAAGTAGACAAACGCAAGAGTGAAAAAAGGGCCGCGCTCCAGGCATCAATCTGACTTGGGGCAGGGGGCAGACACAATAATGGCGGACTATTAAGGGGGAACGGGCGTTCGGCGGGCAGTAATGGATAGTCGAAATTATGTGCCAAGCGCAAAACAAAACGTTTCCCATTATCATTTAATAAATAATGGTTAAAGAGAGATCGTACTTTACCGATGAGTATAGGTGGCTTGTTTGAAAACGGACAGCTAAACGTTTAGGTTCGCAGCTGATGACTATTATTAATGTGCTGTAGAAAGTTATTTATCAAGTTTTTAATTAACCGTAAGTGAGGCCAGTGGTTTGGTATTGTTTTCGTATATGTTTTGTCGAGAAAGTAAAAAACAATGCTGGTTTTGTAGTTAATTACTTATTCGAAAAAACGGTGCCTAGTCGGAAAAAGGAATTACTACTTACACACCTAATTTTTGCCATGATTACTTAGGCTAAACTTCTGAAGATATTAGTTTATATTTTTAAAAGTGTGAGATTAATATACAACCTTATTGGCCTTTGTGGTCTTTATGTAGACCTATGTAATCTTAATGACCATCGTGACCTCTATGTCATTTATCGCCCTCTATGACCCATACTTTCATGTCATATACATACGTGATAATTATTGTATTGGAAATGAACATAGTAGTAGCAATGAGAGTAGAATCTTATTAATGTGATGCTTGAATTTTTGTACCTTTAAAACCTATGACGAATGAAAGGGACATGAATATTTTCTTTTTAAATTTCAATCCCTCCTTCCAGTTCCGTGGGGTAACAAAAACGACGATCAGCTAAATGAAAATAAATTCATTTTGGAATCATCTTGACGATGTTTTGGCAAAAAAGTTGTGAAAACGTATCTAAATCAAATACACCTCTTCACAAATTTTTAGTATCTCTTATATTTTATTTTGGTTACTAACGTACCCCCCTCGTGGATTGAGGCGATGAAGAATGGGAATTTTACTTCATATCCACGTAGTAGAGTGAACTCGAATAAGATATAAAGTATTTATTAAATATTTCTGAAAATAAATGTGTGAGCAAATCAAATATTGAATTTATGTTCATGTAGCGGATGGTGTTTTTGTTAGACGTGGAGGAAGGGGGTTTGTTTTGTTATATTTTAAGGTGAATTATTAAAGATGTTCATGTGACGTATTGATTTATAAGTTCTTGAGATGGAAGAGTTAAAATATCATATTTAGCTCTACTGCGTCATACAGATGAATGACCTATATGATTTTTATGACAAATATAACCTTTACGACCTACGTGATCTATTTTGGTAATGAATTGAATCCGTAAAATAGTGAGTTAATTTTGAACAACATAATTTTACTACCAATATGACCTTTCCGACCAATTTAACCTTTATGAATTTTATGACCTTTATGGCCAATACAACCAATATGGTCTTTATGGTCAAATATGACCTTTATATAATCAATATGATATTTATAACCAATATGACCTCCATGATCCATATGACATATATGACCAATACGACCTTAGTGACCAAAGACCTTCATGACCAAATAGAACCTTCATGACCAAGAACCTTTATGACCAATATGACCTTCATGACCCATTGTGACCTTTGTGACTTTTATGATCAGTGTAACCTTTATAATCTGTATGACATTTATGGTTCATATGACCTTTATGACTCATTTCACCAATATGGCCCTAATGACTTTTACGACCAATGTGACCTTTGTGACCTATAAGACCTTTCTGACTTTTATGACTTGTATGATCTATTTGACTAGAATGACTTTTATTGTATTCGAAATGGGCATAGTAGTAACAATGAGAGTATAGGCTTATTAATGGGATATTTTAATTTCTCTACTTCAAAAGCCTATAAAACGTCACATAACATGAAATCCCTTCGCCCGTGGGGGAGAGGGTAGTCCACTACGGTAGTAGTAGACTACCGTAGTAAAACAAATAGCATCAACCAAACCAAAACAAATTTATAATTAAGGCCATACATTTACGTTTTCATAATTTTTTAATAATACCTTTACGTTTTGTTTTAGTTCGCATAATAAAGTATGTACCGCATATTAAATACCTCACCCGACAATGCCTTGTGAACATCAAGTAACTCATGAAATAGGCGAATAAAAGCAACTAATAAACTAATTATTTTATTGAGAAAATTATACAAACAGAGCGTAAACTAATAAAGCAAATGGAAACGGATATAGAAGTAAAAAATGAAAATAGAGTTTTAATAATGTGAAATTAATATCATTCGTATTTAACATTAAGGTAGTTACAATACCGACAGACAGACAAACAAACGGAGAGACAGAAAAATCTCACTTAAAATCTCAACGTTTCAAAATATTTTAAGCAAAGTTGGGCAATGCAAATTTTTAATCACTCTTAACTTTAGTGGACACTTAACTGTCCACTCCAATACGTGGATGTGGATGTAATTATCAATTAAGTATCACTACATAAATTTCTGAACGAACTATACGAGCATTTCTTTTCATGTCAGCATTTTTAACTGCTCCGTATATAAAATTTTTCCGGCTCGACAACCGGCGGCAAAGAAACCGAGGCCGGCCGGGACGATTTATAACCCTCCGACTCAATTTGCCCGATTTCCAACTGCCGAGTTGTTTTCGAATGGGTAATTTGGCGTTCGCGTACTGACCGTGAGTCTGACGCGAATGCACGGCCAGTCGATTTGCCGGTTACCGGAGCAGGCACGGGTCGGCGCGCGCTCCGGGCATATTTCGGTTTTGCCGACGACGTTTTATAAATTGAAGAAATCTACGGCGATGTATGCGTCCGCCCTCGTAATGGAAATTCCAGCGGGTTATCGCGCGTCACCTGAAAAATGCGAACTGCCTACGCGAGCGCGCTGTTCATAACGTAACGAAAAATGGTAAAAATGCTGGAAAACGAGGCCGATTGGGCTCTTAAGCGATGTATCTAAACGCGATGCGACAAGAAAATGTTCTCGAGATACTCCCCAGTAAACAAAGAACGTCCTACACATACACTCCCATAACTTGTTTGTTTTCATAATGAAATTTTAGAGTTGGATATTAGACATAAATCTGCATTTATTGACACAGTCCGGATTAGTCAGAAATGGCCCTAACTTCTCAATTTTTATGACACATCCTATTAAAATTAAAACTTATCTTTGTTTCAAATATAAACTACGAGTGTGTTCTGCTAAAAAAAATTGTTTTTGGTATATGTCATATAAAACTGTGTCGCAACTCCGCCTTTTTGAATTGTTACAAAAAGTAAAAAACATCCTGTAGAAGCTAGGAATTGTAACACATAATATATAAAGGTTCAAAAAGATCGCACAATTATTTTTTCCTCAAAAAAAAAACATGAATGCCGGCTAAATTCATGTGTCTAACTACGTACTAATGGGTACGGGGGAACCCATTAAGCCCGGACTCACAGTGAATACGAAAACGTGCGAATGTGCTAATGTCCGTGCAAAACACACATGATAATAGGTTGTCAGAAAAGTCATGACTTTTTTTTGCAATAGATGGCACTACATGTATTTTTATACGAGAAATGTCACCACGACCACCGGTTCGTGTGCTATATCATTTGACAGCTGACAGTTCAACCTTCGTTTAAGAAAAAAAAAAGTAATCGATTTGGTCGCGTACCAAACGACGCGACCAAGCAACATCATGCGCGACCAATCAACATTTTACATCAAGTTGAAAATGGAAGATCAAACTGTGCACTTTCGGCATATTTTGCTTTTTTATTCCCGCAAAGGGAAGAAATCAAGGCGGGTCTGTGAAAAATTGCGTAAAGTTTACACTAAAAATGCTCTACAAGAGCGTCAGTGCCAGAGATGGTTCACCAAATTCCGTGCTGGTGACTTATATGTCACCGATGCTCCTCGCTCCGAAAGGCCCATAGAGGCTGATGACCAAATAAAGACACTGATCGAAGCAGACACACATTTGACCACTCGTGACATTGCGGAGACACTAAACCTTCCTCATTCCACCGTTTACAATCATCTACGGAAGCTGTAATTCATCAGCAAGCTTGATATACTTAAACAAACTCGCCGATACTCACCTCAAACGCAACGAGTCCTAACTTGACAAAGCTGATCTTCACCAGAGGAAAGTTATGCTCTCAATATGGTGGAATTACAAGGGCGTGGTGTTTTTCGAGCTCCTACCGCGGAACCAGACGATTGCGGAGAAGCGGCCAGAACTCATCAATCGCAAAGGCGTAGTGTTCCACCACGACAACGCGGGACCCCATACAAGTTTGGTGACTCGCCAAAAGTTGCTGCAGCTTGGATGGGAGGTCTTGCCTCATCTTCCTTACTCACCGGACCTTGCCTCATCAGATCTCCATTTGTTTAGTTCCTTGTAGAACGATTTTAATGGTAGATCGTTCGATTCTGATGAGGCCATCAAAGAGCATCTTACCCAGTTATTCGCTAGAAAAGAGCGGTTCTTCTACAAGCGCGGAATCAGGCAGCTTCCAGAAAGACGGCAAAAGACCATTGATAAAAATGGGCAATACGTCATTGATTGATCTTTGTTCTATTATTAATAAATGAGCCTTGAATATCACCTAAAAAAATGCGCCATGACTTTTCCAACAACGTAATATAGTAATCATCCCAACTCACTAATGTAAAGTTCTCACACTACTGACAGGTTGATTGCTGCGTATATTTTGCGCGTGTGAATAATCTGTACGAATCCTCATCCAGTGTGCGCCTGGGTTAACGCTTTTACCATCAAAATGCATTTCGACAATTCACAAAGGACATTTCGCAGTTGCTGAATTTGTCAGACCTACGAAATATGTCTGGTCCCATTAAGGGGACCGCCTACATTAGAGGGTCGAAAAAATCTATTTTTTTTTTTGCTTAAATTGAAAGTATATCATCTGTAGAATATGCTCCCAAAGTTTCAAGTCCGAATTCGAACTGTAAACAGTCGAAATATAATATATAGTGCGCGTGCTCCGAAGCGTCGGTAGAACTAAGCCGAATCAAGACGAATCAAACCGAAACAATTGCAAAGGAATTAACTGTTTAAAGAAGAGGAGGGGCTTTCTTATGGAGCAGGGATAGCAGATTGGCCAAAAAGTTAAGGCAAATAAACGAAAAAAAAATTTTTATCGAGACTATTTTTCATGTACGAAAACTTTAAACGCGTTTTTCTCGAAACGATGTTTTTCAAATTGGCGTGCACGATTACTCAAAAACTACTGGACGGATCGACTTTGTTTTTTTTTTTAATTAAAGCTTATTTAATTACCTTCTATTTGAACTAAAAAAATCAGTAAAAATTATTGCCAAAAAAAAAGTTATTAACAAACACACGAAAATTTTCCCACAAAAAATCAATTTTTTTTTTAAACAATTTTTTTATTTATTTTAATAAATTCATGATTTTTTTAGTTCAAATAGAAGCAATACTCATAGACTTTATGATTCAGATGATTCTATGGGACGCTATCCTGCACGCCGTGGAGAAGGAATTTTCAAAGGCATCGGAATTCAATTATTAATAACTTTTATTTAAACATATGAAATTTAATAAAAAAAAATATTGTGAACCTTTTGATATACATAATAAACAGTAAAAATTTCAAAACAATCCATTGTGTGGTTTCTTTGTAAAAACTTCACGAAAAAGTGCTTGATTTTGACCTCCTAATGTAGGCGGTTCCCTTAAAACTCACTAGAGGGCGATACCGTGAAGGTAACACACACCATATTCAAAACACTACATCAACATAATTGCACGACGTTTGGCCCGAGCGGCTAGTATTTCCAGTTAGCAGCAATTCACCGCAATTCACCGCAACCTCGACCGGACCCGAATCGTCAAGGAAACCATAACTACAAACTTAGGCCGTCGTCGGGGTATAATTATTAAGTTTATTAAGATTTCATGGGGTGGGGGGTCGAAATAAATTCGGGCGCGCGTTAATGCGCACCGTCTAACCCAATTGTTGGTCTTAAGGAAGTCCCGAGAATTTAGAAACCGGGATAAGTTTCCGGCTCGAATAATGTCGGGCGAGGTTTTACGGCTTTGGAGAGCCGTTTCAAGGAGACGGAGGAGCGGAACAATGCGCGCCGGTTAATGCGAAGTGCGGAGCTTTATTCGATACTTAAATTAACCGAACGACTTGCGGGAAATGTATTGTCTCTTATAGAATTGCGGCGTTAATCTCTCACGTCCGGCGCACTCGTAGAAACTGATGGGATTACTTTAGGCAGAAAAGTGTCGTTTTTACAACTCTGACGTAACTATAGGTGTACTTACCCTTTACTATTCCCTCTGAGGCGACATTTATATAAGTAATGACTAGAGACAGTATTTCCGCGAGTCGCAACAGAATCGGACTCAGGACACTTTATATATCGAAGCGGTAATTCACAGCGGATACATCATAATACAGTAATAAATACTGTAATAAATTTACTAGGGGATCAACTATTACACGGCGCAGTCGTACTTATGAGGTAGAGCATGTCATGGAAAGACCGCATCACAATATCAGGGTACTATACAGTAACACCCCGAGTTACGTTACCCCGACTTACATGAATTTGAAGTTACGTCATTCTATTGTTCATCCCCTCTCGCCCACAAAGCACGCATCGCGCAGTTCGAGCTTGCACGAGCCGATATGAACGTGTTTTACGCGTGCACGCGTCTCATTTGCCGATCGCTACAAATACATACTATTTTTAAACGTCGTATTTGTGTGTGTTGTGTTGCATTGGTGTTGTTCAAGAGCCTGCATTTCAATGTGTGTAACACAACATAACGATCATCATGTCGACGAAACGATGGACTTCGATCCTCGCGTTAAAGTGTTTCTTTTTGCCCCCAAATACGACCAGCTAGCTGCAACCTATGGATCAAGGTGTCATAAAAGCCTTCAAGGCTTACTACACGCGACGATCATCCGCTCATTTGAATGAAGCCATGACTCAAAATTCCGACTTATCTGTTAAGGATTTTTGGAAACAGTTCAACGTTGGTTGGAATGGGCCGAAGTTTCTGATAAAACATTGAAGGGTGTTTGGAAGAAGATTTGCCCGTTGTTTTTTATTCAAGAACCTGAAACAGTTATCGAGAGTGATCTAGTCAACCAAGTGATAAATGACGTCGTCACTTTGGCAAGGCGATTAAATTTAGGTTTAAGTTAATTTTAGGTTAGGTTAGGCGAGGTTGAGAGTGAAGACGTCGATGAGCTCTTGAAGTCTCATGATGAGGAGCTTACGCTTGATGACCTCATTGATATGCGACAACAAAATGCAATGGAAGACGAGGATTCTGAGCCGGTAGCACCGGAAAAACAAATGACGATTGCAAAATTGACAGACAGTCTTGATTTTATCGAAAGTGGAATTCAGATTTTGGAAGAAATCGATTCCAATGAAGAACGTGTAATGACGGCAAGACAAAATATACAACGGTCGATTGCTTGTTATACGGAAACCTTATGCGAGAAGAAAAAAGTCTTTGTCTCGTCAAACTAGTCTCCTTGATTTTATGAAACCGTCCACTTCGAAAAAAGAGCTAACATATAACTTGTATTACATTCTATGTTTATTCTATTTTTTCAGATTTATTGTATTCGTTAATTTGTTGAAGAGTTTAATTCCAGAATATCTCAATGTAACCCAAAATTAAGTTTCAGAAAATCTACCCCTGACTATTCGACTTACATTATCCTTCCCGGTCCCACCTATGATGTAACTCCGGGGTATTACTGTACTTCACAACTGCAAAAATGGGTTCCATTGTAAATAGAGACATACTCATTACCACAGCCCTAGAAAGAATCGGCCGTCGACAGTGGTTACCGATGCGTTCCGAACGTGTACAGCAGATCGCACATCGCCTACTTGCAATTTAGTTCATCCAGAGCCGTAGGTTAGATACGCTACGCGCTATATTTTTACGCGATACTGAAGGAATAGTACGTGTAACATTAAATATTATGTCCGATGTGTCGAAGGGTAAAAAAACGACATCATGCTGACAAAGTTAATAAATGTATCAGGGATTTGCTCGTGCCTCGAAAACCACAGTTTATGTTTGATTAATTGCTAATGTTGATTATGTGTAATGTTCCGTTGCAGATACTGAAGAAAAAATCTTTTCAGGATTTCTAGAATCAAAAATACTGTCCCCAGACACCGTTACCAAGCAGTAGAACATTACGTAAATATGTACCAACTGCCCTGGAATATGTTATAAATGAAATAAAATATGTATTAAAAAGTGAGCGGATATGGTTGTGTATTGATGAAACGACAGATTTAAAAAACAATCCATTGTAAATATTATAGTACGTGTTCTGGACCCTGTTAAACCGATTACTGTTATTAGCAAGCAAAAGATAAGTAGAAGTGTACAGTACATGCGTTACATCTTGTGGTCGAAACTATTAGACAATGTTTTTTTCAAAGAGGTAGATGCACTAATACCAAGTACTAAAAAAGTGTTTCTGAAATCTCCGAAAAGTCTTCGTGCATTCCATAGCAGGTGTCCCAATATTCCCATTCCACAGCCGATTCTTACACGCTAAGGAACACGGTGGTGGCAGCTTTTTATTATGCTAAATATTTTAAACAAATAAAAGCTGCAATAATAGAGTTCAATCCCAACGAGGCTGCCACCATTAAGGAAAGATGCCGGTTTCACCACATTAAAACAAATTTGTGACAGTACATCTTCAGAGCCTTTAAATGCAGTCAAAGACTATTTTAAATATGCGAACATTCATTCGGTAGATGTCCAAAGGTCATTTTCACAATAAAAAAATATTTTTTCAATACGGCGAACATACTTACAGCAATTAAGGAGACAACCATTGAAACTTACCTGTTGCTGACAAGTTTTTACGGATCTTATCCGATTTGTGATGTTCCAGCTAGTTGAGAGGGTTACAATAGTTCATGCAAAACATTTGCATGAACTATTGTAACAGTTTAGTTACGTTTTTACTTGTTAAATATTTATTATAAGGCCGAGCCTGTGTTGCCGATCATTGCGCCGGGCTCTACTCATTACTTAGTAAATCGTCGGTTTAAAGGTAAAACTCATTCACTAACATCAAGCCAATTATTAAAAACAAGTGACGAAAAATTAATTTCAAAAAGTTATGGGTCGTAGGCTAGTTCAAAAGTAGTATTATTTTTTAATACACAAAGTAATGTTTATTTTATCTTTGGAACTTCTTGAAATAACTTCCGTCTCTTGTTTTTAGAAAATCTTGTTTTTAATGATTGGCTTGATGTTAGTTAATGAATTTTTCCTCTAACGGACGATGATTTATTCTAAGTTCTAAGATTCTAAGTAATGAGTATTTCTCTATGTAATAGGGAACCAATATTGTTTTGTGCAACTGTAACGACATCTTCAGTTAAGTTTTCTAGAATACGTCATCATAGTTATGATCTATGGCAGGAATACGAATGCGCCAGTTTTATAATTGGGAATTAAAAGTATACTTAAGCAATTGTAACCTTACGATTTGTGAATCAAGTTTCTTCTTAAGAACAAATTTTATGAGTTTTTATGGGTAAGTTCTTTAAGCATTATTTTTCGTAACACTGATGTTACCCCACGTATGTACAGCTCCGTCATGTAATAGTTAACCTCCTAGTATGTTTATTCCAGTATTCATTATTGTATTATGATATATTCTCTGTGAATTATCGCTTCGTAATAATAGTGACCTAAGTCCGACCCTGTTGCGACTCGCCGGAAATCTCTAGTAATGACACACCGGGAGACAAACATTTTAGGCTGCGCCCTATGTCATCCTTATTTACAGTTTTATTGTATTATACAGGATATCCAGTTTAATTTATACAAGCTATAACACCTGTTAATAAAAATATCGAGTGGGACAATAAACTTCAGTTTATCGTAGGAGTGTTAACCAGCACTAAAAATGCCTCCCCCGATAACGTCACCCTCCGTAGACCCCAGTCCCAACTTTTTTTTTAAATTACATCTCGTAGAAGGTATGCTCGTATATACACTAAATTATATTCTCCAAACTTGAACAGAGAGGTTCGTTAAGTGAGACAGACGCAGACGTTATCGTGACGTTGCACAAGTCAGAGCTAATTGTCCCTACCCAAATGCTTGGTTTCCGCAATGTGGGGTTCGGTTCTCATTGAAACAGGGAGGGGTACAAAATTGCCAACTAATGTAAATCGTCCCACCACATAAATACTGACCCGTTCGTTGAGTGAAACATGCCTTATATGTAGGTGTATCAATTACGTATCTCTCATTCTATAAGTACTTCAGTTAGGTAATACTTTCTTTCCTTTTTCTTGGCTGGCTACTAATTTCAGAATACGTACGGTAAATGATACATACGGTTGGCTGAATATAGTGATATATTGTGATAAATTATACACATAAGTTAGTATTGTTTAATTAATCATTTTGTTTCGGGTACACAAATTGTATTTTAAAGTGAATGTTTAATTTCACGACTAGCAGAACACGAACTGAAGAAAACTATAGTATCACAACCACACACCACATCATTTTGACATTGAACGGATATACATACATATATTGAGGTGGATTTACTCAAAAAAAGAGGCGTAATAGAACAGCACCTCTACCGTCGAAAATTTGTATCCCAAAATATAACCATACAAACAAACAAAAATGTTTCCATGATATCTACTCTGAAATTTTAAGATTATCCGATATGTCTTATGAAATACTTTCGAAACCTATCATTTGAACACGGCTTTCCGTAATCATTTAAAAATTCTTATTGTGCCAACCGATTTGATGGGACAACTATTAGGTTCACCAAATAAAACAAGTGTTTTCCCTTAGTTTGAGGCTTAAGAGTATACATAATGCAATAGTTATCGCTGGAATAATTTAATTATTATTCATAGGAAACTGAAACATAACATACGCAGAAAATTTTACATAAATTAACTGTTATGCTGTAAGCCTTTGTCGAATTTTGAATATGTATAAACAGGTATGCAATCTAAATATGTTTAAAATTAAATTTTTCTGCGTTAATTATAACACAGCTATCAATCAATACATGTATTCCAATTTGTTGCTCGTTTTCCCGTGCAACAAAACAACATATTGTTTGCAGAATATTTCCCACTGCTGCCATTGTTATATTATTAGTTAATATCAGTAATATGACAAAACAATGATTGGCGGAATTACGCATCTTAATATGGAAATTTTGTTTATTGGTATATCGATAATAATTATGTATTGATATGGATAATACCCACAAAAAAAGTTGTCAGAAATGCATATGCCATACATTTGCCATTTTCGTTCACTAAAAACGGATCCGGAATCAGAATTGCACCATCTATCTTCAATCTTCAGCACTTTGCTGAATATTGAAAGGTGATGGAGCAATTCTGTTACAGGGATTCGTATTCAGCGGGAAAAATACTTCGGAAACCATATATCGCATGTACATTTCAGACAATTTTTTTTTTATGGCGGTATTGTTCAACGCTTTGCCGAAAACTCAAGATATATTATTATGTATGGTGCAATTCTGATACCGAATCCGTGTTCAGCGGGAAAAAATACTTTGGAAATCATGTATCACATGTAAAGCACGGCTCGTAGGCACAGTCTTCAATTTTCTGAAGATTCTTCAGCATTTTGCTGAAGATTGAATTGTGATGGAGCAATTCTGACACCGGATTCGTGTTCAGCGGGAAAACATACTTCGAGCCCAAATATCGCATATATGTACATTTCAAACAACTCTTTTTTCTGTGGCGGTGTAATCGTTTATAATCTGCAAATCCTATGCTTACAAATAAATCATTATTCACCAGACTGTAATTATGGTAATAGTTTCTCGAAGCGTTCACAGCTGCATCTACAAAAGACATGAGCTCTGAACACAATTTCAAGTTTTGTGTACTGCGCATCCTACGGCTAGGGGCAAAAATACTTTAGGCGTACTGTAGGTAATCTATTGCTGCATTGATTTAAATACATACCTACTAAACCGGTTTATAGGCAAGTCCATGAACGTTGTCTACTACATAACCTCTTATTTAGCATGAGTTTTGTGTTTTAACATTTCATATAAAATAGTTTCTGTATAAAATGGAGAAGAAAAACAATACAAATTCTTGAATTAGATAGGGAACTGTCACTACATAGAAAAGAGGGACCCGGGGGGGCCACACAATATTTTAATATATGTATGTTAAAACTTTTCCCTGAAATGGAAGTAAGTCATACAGACGCGTTTGCAAAATGAAAGCTGTGCCATGTAGTAACGTTACGTGGTGTAACATTCAATTTATTGTGAAAAAATCAATCAAAAATCTTTTTTTGTGTGTTATGTTTTTTAAATTTTTTGTGGCTTCTAAATAGTAGTACACGTTGTTATATTATTCAAATTTAAGAAATAACATTATTTATGTATATTCCAGTGATGAGTCAAACTGACTCATGACTAGGGTCCGGAAATGTGTCCGGCAAACGCAGGGTTCGGCACTACAAAACTCTATCATAATAAAAGTATAAACCCTATTTTATAAGCGCCTTGTACATTATATACGCACATATTTTGTTCCCGTGCTACATATGGCATTGACCCCTTCCCTAACACTCTCCAAAGCCCAGTAGTACGCTATCCCCATTCCAGTCGTCGCGGGAACGCGGGAGAATCTTATGGAGTTTTACACGTGGACACGCAAACATTCCGAAGCCTACTCATGACACTTCCATTAAGGAGAGTTGGAGATTGGAGCCCTTCCTATAAAGTTATTCATATGTACAAGGTGATCCAAAAATACATTAAAATTTAATTTGTTATCTCAATAACGGAATAATGTAAGATTTGATGTATGTCTTTTACTAAAAGGACATCTCATGGAAGAAATTGTATTTTCTTTCTGCACCCATATGGAGAGAGGAGAGACAGGCAACCCCCATTCACTTTTGTATCAAATATTTTTTTGGGTTAATTTTAAACAGTACAATATGCACGACATAAAACAGTTCTTTTGAAAACTATTTTCCCTCTTTTTTATAATCAATATAATTATCAAGGAAATTAATTAACCTCGTTTTATTGTCCCATTTAAACTGTGAATACTAATATTGTCCCATTTAAAGTCTTTTATTTTTTAAATCATGGAAAATTTTTATTTGGAAAAAAATGTTTCTTTTGAATGGTTTCTATACGCTTTAAAAATATATAACTCAACTTAGGAATTACCCTGCATGTATAAAGACAAAAATATTTTTACTGTGTTGCCTTTCCAGCAACATCATGTGATAAACTAGAAACTCATTTTTATTACTCGAATTTATTTTTGATATGGCTATTAAAGAATGCAAACTGCTCAACCATATACGAACAAGCGTATTTCTGGAATGGGGAATAAACGGGGTTATGTATCTATCTGCAAACAATATTACCGACCAGAAAATTTCCCCAGCAGACTTTGTATCATGCTGCTCTCTAGTTCTCGTAAACTTTATAAATTACATCTGCCACAGTGTGGAGCTATATAAGTGGTTAGTTGTCTACTACACAGGGAATTCAGAATTGATTGCTAGTGTTCATGACAGTAATTCTGCGGCAGTAGACCTTACAATGGGATAGTATACGAGTACTCGTATATCCTCTCCCTCTATCCTTGTTTGTGTAGCAAAAAGTATGTTGGTGCAGCTGACATGCATGACGCGAACTCGCCATCATAACTTTCTATGAGAAGAGACAGCCAAAAGCATTCGATTTTTTTGTTCTTTAAAATACAGGGTGATTGATTGAAAGCATTGGTTAAAAGTAGAGCTAGCGAAAACGAGTCATGGTACCTAATAAGCCCATGACCAACTGGATGAAAATATTTTCAAGATTCCTGGACTTCCAATTATACCGGCAGTCAGCATCAATTTCCTTATTTCATATGGAATGGCCCTTTTTTTATTGCAGATTTAGATTCTACGCGTTATTTAAGCAGATTTTCATAGTTTCGTATATCAATTTTTTGCTGTTTTTAGCTATTTAAGAGTTTTTGTAAATTTAGTTCATTAGCATCATAACATTTGAAACTGTCTGTAGCGGTTAATTTAGAGAATAAAGTACTGATTGTGAAGTTATTTCTTCCGGGTTTTGCCGCGGTCGTCTAAATTGACTTGACGTTTCGCTGATCATGCTGTCAGCTCAGCTTCTTCAGAAGGTGACGCATAAAAACGAAACATCAAATTAAACTCATTATGTGACAATTGGCCATTTAATTAACCGAATTTTGGTGACTGTCATAATTATAAAATTAACTGTTGGGTGCTAAATTACCTAATTATTGTATCTGTTGATAAGCTTGATTTTAGTTTATTTAATATAGGTATAACGAGCCATAAAAAAGTCATCAAAGTCGGACGAGCAAAAAAAGACGTATTTCTATATTTAACCTTATAACTTTATTGAATTGTGAAAAGTGACAGTCATTATTTATTTTACAATTCTGACAGCTACTTGTCAAAAGACAAAGTTTCATTTTGAGCTTCAACATAACCGCTATTTCCATCTCTCTCGTTCATAGCCAGATTTGAAGCCATTTTTTTATGGATTTATAATGTAATGTAAGTTACATTACAAGATATCATTGATATTATTTGTGAAATCTAGTAAGTGAAACTGAACTTAACCGCCCGTCATTATCTAATTATTACTAAACTAATTACAATTTAACTAGTTACACTATATCTACGAAACAGTGTAAATAAAGTTGATGTCATAAGAAATAAACGTTTTTTATATACTCTGTAATACATTCACTTGTTCATCTTTTATACAGTTGATTTTGGAATGAAAAAGCAAAATGGTTTTGGTGGAACCAATACGACCGGATCCGCCCGGATCCGGCCGGATCGATGAAAATCCAGCCAAATCCGACCGGATTGAAATTGGTGCCGGATTGCAATCCCTAGATGGACTGATTCGATCCAAAGAGATTGCGTGACAGAGTTAGAAAGTGTTACAATAATCGTGGTGGACCAACTCATTATTAATATTTTTGCATTAAAGGTAAGTGAAATGCTTGATGTTTTTTATATTTTTTTACATAGCGTCGTATTGTTTGCTATTTTTTATTATACCGGGTACTTCACGATGGTGTAGTAAACGCCTTGGGGAAAATAGGTACAAATAAGCGTTACAAATAATAAGAATACGGTCTGAAAATTTGTATCTGACTGTTTTCTTAAACGTTTAATACTTTAATGGTAAAAAAATTAGTCATACCAGAGTCTTACCACAGCGAAAATAATTCATTTTTTAGGGGTTTATAATTTACATGTTCTTCTTAAAATTGATATATCTCGAAAACCGTTGTTTTTAGGGATATGATGGTTATTAAAGTAACTTTAAATTAATCTGTAGAAGCTAGATATGGCATAACAAATATAGCGTGACATTCAAAATAGCGAAGTATGTATTCATTTGGTGTAGCTGGTACTTGACGGTACTGGAAAGTGCCTGAAAGTCGCTATCATTCTAGATAGATAGAACATTTCTGAGAATCCCCTGAACAAATTATCAGCTCTATGTTATTTATAGTTCTCTCAAAATGTTTAATAGGCTGTAACCGAGAAGCACTCTGTATGTATAACTAAATAGGTATATTATACCTAAACGTTACATAATACGTAATATAAAAGGCTAAAAAACGACCAATGAAATAACATTATTGGATATGATACCCCTGTATCTATGCGGAAACAGAGGCTGTAACTCTACTTTTACGTTTGAAATGTCATAAAGACCATGTCGACCATTTCGTAATATAGTAGTATTTCGTTCTTTTTATATTTTCTCCATTTTATTTCAACGGAGAACGGAGACAAACATATTTAGACTTTATTACCTTTTTGACTACGAATTTGATTACAGATGGCTATATTAATTTAACATTTACTCTTTAAGCTGTCCCATTCACGTAATGGAGCAACTCACCGTAGGTCTTTTAATTAACGTAAAAGCTGGGCATTCATTCATCAAAGGCTAATTTATATTCAAGTTACTGTCTAGTATGTTTCTACGTTGTTGTAATCTATATTTATGAAGTTTAAAAGTGTCAGTTTTATTTAAAGCTCGGCATCAATTTCTAGGCACTTCAGTTATAAACTCTGCATGAATCGGATATTATTTTTTCTTTTACTGCTCTTCGATTGTGACGACAAACCGTTCTTTCCTGCTCATAACGCAATAGCTTTATTTATATAAAAGTCCCTAACGACATCCATAACTTGGTTATAAACCAGAGAAGAAATCCACCACGCGATTATTTTACATTTATTCACTACAGCGTGCTAATAATATTAAGTCGTTAAAAAAAAAAAAAACAAAAGATCATCAAAATTAAATCCAACGAACAAGTTCAATAGAACAAATATATAAATATGTATATTTTCATAATATTACAATAAACAAAATTATAATACAAGAGAAATATATTTTTTATATAAAATGTTACATAGGATGTGCAATAAGAATAAATCACAAAATCACAAGTATGGAAGAAAACCTTCAGAGTACCTCTACGTATCCTGACGACAGTTCTACGTATCCTGAGGAAAGAAAACTATCATCCCTACAAATTTCAGCTTGTGCAAGAACTCAACGAAGATGACCCCGACCGGCGACTGCAATTCTGTGAAACTATGATGAATCTTTATCAAACAAATCCAAATTTACACCAGAAAATACTTTTTTCCGATGAAGCCACGTTTTGTTTAAACGGCACAGTGAACCGTCAAAATTGCAGGTATTGGAGTCGGACGAATCCTCATTGGATCATCGAAGCACATACTCAACATCCGCAGAAATTAAATGTGTGGGCCGGAATAGTCGCAAACAGAATAATAGGGCCTTTCTTCTTTGAAGAAACTCTCACGGGCGAAAGATATCTGGAGTTCTTGCAAAATGATCTAGCTCCAGCGCTTGCACTAATTCTCCCAAACGAGAAATTTTGACACTTGATTCTATGGGTATTAATGTATAAAAAAGTATTTTTTACTTTAATTTAAGTGTACAAAATGACGTACAGTGCAGTACAGTGTCGTAGCTCCAGGTAACCCTAAACCTGGAGGCGTACACTGTAGCAATCTTGGTACACCACTTAGAAACAAAAGCATATTTTTTTTCTTAATCTACATTAGTTTGTCTTTGGAAGTACCCAAGATTTTAATTTATTTTTTGAAAATTCACAAATTTACATCACTTATTTTTTTTACTTTTTTCTAAAAAAATTGACCTTAAATTGTTTATTGCAAATCTAATTACTTTTCTATCGCAAAAATCATGTGTAATTCAATAGATAGTCTATATAAGAAGCTACGTCTGTCTAAGTCTGTCGGATAAAAACTGAGATAGCTACGTTGTACGCCAATTTGAAAAATACAGTTTCGAGAAAAACGCGTTTAAAGTTTGAAAACGTATTTATTTTATAAATAATACGGCTATTGTAGCATTCTATTAGCTTCTCTAAGATTAAATAACGCCATCTATACAGGGTGAGTCACTTTTTTGTAGCAGGACTTTCGATAGAATACGATATTTTGACAAAAAAAGTTCTTATAAACATATGGTCTATCTAGCTTCATAAGTTAGATACAGGGTGTTAAAGTTTAAGTTTTTTTACAATATTTTCTGAACGGAATGGTATTTTCGCTTAATATTTTATACACGCTCTAACCTCAACAGAAGCAAACATTTTTCTATTGATTTTGTCAAAAACACTATACTGGAGGTTGCCTTTCTCGGGTGCCCAGATTATTTAGATTAACATATCTTTTGTATCGTACGCCAATATCTTATTTGACTAACATTTATGAAAGAATGATGTTTTAGCTACAATTTTTATCTCTTGCAATTTTGCGCTAACTGTGACGGTTATCGAGATATTGGTCATTTTTAGTCTGACGGTGCACCTCCTTACATGGCAACGAATATTTTAGTTTTCATTTTAATTTTTAACGAAATGACCTGGGTATCCGAAAAAAGTAACATCCAGAATAGTATTTTCGATAAGAACATTAAAAATGTTGATCTCATCCATGTTAAGACATGTGCATCGGAAAAAAAAATTATACTTTAACACCCTCTATATCTAGCAAGCTAGATAGACCGTATGTCTATAGGAACTTTTTTCTCAAGAATACAGAAAACAACTTTTTTGTAGCAGGACTAATCGACAGAACATGATATTTTGAGAGAAAAAGTTCCTATAAATATATTGTCTATCTAGCTTCCTATGGGAGATACAGGGTGGCAAAATTTTATTTTTTACGGTGCACACGTCTTAACATGGATGAGATCAACAATTTTAACGTTCTTATCGAAAATACTATACTGTATGTTACTTTTTCGAATGCCCAGGTCACTTCGCTAAAAAATAAAGAGAAAACTAAAAATAAAATTTTTTCGTTGCAATGTGAGGAGATGCACCATCACAATAAAAATGACCAATATCTCGAAAATCGTCACAGTTAGCGCAAAATTGCAAGGTATCAAAATTGTAGCTAAAACATCATTCTTTCATGAATGTTAGGTCAAATAAGGTCGGTGGCGTATGATACAAAAAATCTATTAATCTAAATAACCTGGGCACCCGAGAAAAGCAACCTCCAGTATAGCGTTTTCGACAAAATCAATAGAAATTGTTGATTCTATTGAGGGTAAAGAGTGTGTAAAATATTAAGCGAAAATACCATTTCGTTCAGAAAATATTGTAAAAAAAGTAAAAAAAAAAACTTTAACTCTAACACCCTGTGTCTCCCTTATGAAGCTAGATAGACCATAATATGTTTATAGGAACTTTTTTTCTCAAAATATCGTATTCTATCGAAAGTTAAAGTCCTGCTACAAAAAAAGTGACTCGCCCTGTATATATTTCGAGAAAGTATAACTCATTTGTACTGACGAAAACTACCAATAGAACTGTAATAATAGAGCAGAGCGGATTTTTTCGAACGTTCTGAATAGCTGAGATGGGTTCGGAAAATAAGCTGTAATTTTTTTTAAAAAGCTTGCCTAAAATATAAGCTAAAAAAATGAAAATAATGGTAAAAAAAATTGCTGGGTAGTATAACCCCTTAAGGGGATACCCCTTATGCTGGTCAAGGATGTATGGATTCTCTCTCTTGATGAGTAGGGTTGGCCGATCGTGCCGCTTTGGCCGATCGTGTCACTTAAGTCATTTCGCCCGACTCTTTGGCAGACTTTAGTATTATTATTAGTGTATTCGAGGTGTTTATGTCATCGGCGTCGGTATTACATTACATTAATATTAAAATGTCACACGTGCCAACGCAACGCCTAATAAACTACCACTTATATAACTAATTCATCGGTGATTTCGAAGATTTATTTTATGATGGCGCGACCGTTTCATCCCATAATTCGTTAAATTTAACACTGGTGGATTAATTAATTTGTTGAATTATTGCTGTGGTAGGTAGCGGGCTAAGAGGGCTCGGACCAAAAACACTCCGGTTGTATGCTTTCTTCGCCAGCTTTATTTGTTGTCTTTGCATTGCGCATGGTCTTTCACCCACCAAGTATGTTTGTATATATCTTATACAAAGACACAATCTGCCTAAACAAGTTAACATAAAGAAAAGCTTGGCCGTCGTTGTATTAAATGCGAAATTAGTATGCCGGCATTATAACATTTCAAAACCCGTTGTAAGCAACTAACACGCTAAAAAAGAAAGATAAACGATAGACTAACAATAGATATACTTCTCAAAAGAAAACTAACAATAAATATACTTCTTAAAAGTTGTCGCAGTTTCAATAAACCATATCAGCAATTAAGTTGTCATTTTTTAAATGTTTTTTGGTTTAAGAAATGGTTAAGAAGAAACGTATCATCATTTATTCGGCAAATAATCAGATTTACAAAGCTCCATAGAAACGAAAGTTAATTCGACAGTCACAGTCGTGAGTGTCACGACGTCTTACGGATTTATCGAAGAAAAAGTAAAAACATAATAAACTACATCAAGAGTAAAATAGGATTTTAAAAACGTAATTGAAACCGCTACGCGTATGCCTGCCATACAGAAATTGCCAGTAGAGCGGCAACAGTATTTCTGCCTTGTTTCACCTCTTACCAATTCCGTATGGAATGATTTATCTTGAGATTCGTTTTGATTTATGAACTTTTTATGGAAACCAAGTAAAACGGTGTAATATTTTACGGTTCACTGTACGGGCGGTGTACGTTATTACGTTTGGGAACATGCATAAAGTTTATTCTTAGAAACCGAAATGGGAACTACGACTGCGCTGGTAGCATCGCAACGCCACAGTCGCAGATAAAATAAATGTACTGATATACAGCCATGTCCAATTTGGAGATGCAAAAGGATTTATCAAACCCATTATGCATACGTATGCAAGTGGTTAAAAATTCAAATGGAAATCCAAATTCAATAAATTTGGTAAACAGCGGTACCTTATTTCACTATTACATATTACATGAAAAACAATTTTTTTCGGAAGAAAATGTCTATTGGTTACCAGTTATTAGTAAAAAAACTAAGGAAATACAGGATTTATTACCTGATACCAAACTCTGAGTAACAGACGTATTGTAATGTTTGTCCACTATGGGTTCGTTTAGGTGTGAAAAATTAAACTATCACTTTTAAAGAAAACGAAATTTATCATAACAAAAATAACGAATTAAACTACTAAAACACTGTTAATAATTTATGTACAATAATTTATATTTCAATTTATATTGTCGTCCGTTTTACAAACGCGACCGCGGCGGAATAGATTTATTTTAAAAACTGTCTCCTGTCCACCACCCCTACTACTATATACATTGAGGTCCATAAGTAAAGGATAAATTCATTATCTACGTAATTTACAATTTATGACTAAAATCCTGAAACACGTCAATTTTTAATTCTAGAGTGACATTTTTTGAGCATAATGTTATACCTCCCTCTCCAACCCCTTGGAGTGACAGCTACCCCTTTAAAATTTTTAAATGGAACGAGGGTGCGTGTGATAGCTCATTAGAAAGGGTTCTTAATGATCTATTCAGCAATATAAGATTTTTTAATTTTGTATATTTTTTATCAAGAAAATTAAATTTGACAATTTCAAAATTATTATTATGAAATGTATGTATATAATCAAGTGCCTATGTACCCACTATCTGTCAAATCTGACGTTTTTAGTTAATTTTGTGTCAACATTCAACTTAAATGTATCGGTTTCCCTGATACGCTGCGCAAAATACCCAATATTTTTTTTTTACATACCAGAAAAAATTATACATATAAATTTCTTTATAGCTGTGAAAACGTATTATTCTATTATGTCATTTGTCGCTGATCGTCAAGTTAATCATTATTTTAACAATGAGTCTTTCGGATACCCAAAGAATTGAAATTTTGATATTATTTTAAATGTGATGATAAAACAAGAACGCAGAAGCAGGTATGCGAAATATTCAATAAAATGAATTTGTAAATGTGATAGGAAAAAAATATTCCTAAATCTGGTAGGAAACACATTTTAGACCATGAACAAAATTGGATATATTGTTAGATATTCAAGATAATCCACATAAACCTACAAGACAAGTTGCCGCCGATAATGATGTTAGTAAAACGCCCATATTGCGTCTTCTAAAAAACGAAAAATATTGCCCACATAAAATTCATTTGGTTGAAGAACTTAACGACGATGACCCTGATCGCCGGTTGGAATTTTGCGAAATCATGGCAAATAGATGCCGAGATAATCCTTTATTTATAAAATACATTCTTTTTTCTGATGAAGCAACATTCGTCATAAATGGAACAGTCAACAAACAGAACTGTAGATACTGGAGTACAGAAAATCCACATTGGATGATGAAGGCCAATACTCAATATCCTGCGAAGGTGAACGTTTTGGCTGGAATTATAAATTCTCAAATTATCGGACCATATTTCTTTGGTTGCATATTAACTGGCGCGCGTTACTTGGATTTTTTGCAAAAGTTCTTACTTCCAGAGTGAAGAATGCTTTTCTCAGATGATGACAACCTCAATGAAATTGATAACCTCAATGAAATATTTGGTTTCAGCAGGAAGGAGCTACACCACATTTTTCATTGGAAGTAAGAGCCTATCTGAATAAAGTTTTTCCCAATAGATGAAATTATAGATGAGATTGAAATTGAGTGGCCTGCTCGTTCTCCCGATTTGACCCCGCTTGACTATTTTTATGGGGTTACTTAAAATCGAAAGTCTACTTCAACAGACCAAATAACGTAGAAGATTTAAAAGACAGAATAAGGCAAGAAATTAATAAAATCACCCCGGAAACAATACAAAATTTTTTAGAAGAATTTCAGCAACGCCTCCATTATTGTCAAGAAGCAACGGGCGCCCAGTTTGAACATTTGATTTAAACTGTTCTTCTGTTCTGTTTCATGTTCTTTTCTTTACTTAGTAACATTAAAAATGTAATATTTTTCAATAAAAAACATAGAAATTAAAAAAATCTTATGTTGCTGGATGGAGAATTAAAAACCCTTTCAAATGAACGGGTGTTGGAGGGGGAGGTATAAAATTATGCTCAAAAAATGTCATTCTAGAATTAAAATTTGACGTGTTTCAGGATTTTACTCATACATTGTAAATTACGTAGATAATGAATTTATCCGTTACTTATGGACCTCACTGTACAATACCCAGTCGCCGGCTGGGTTCTCGAATTCTCACGCTTGGATCCCGATGGTCTCAGTACCATTCCCGATTATACCCAGAACAAGCAAACGCCTTCGAGAAGGGCCGCGGTGATATAACGCTTGTTTGTCGGGCTGACCAGCGTGACTCATGCTGTACCACGATTTCGCCATAGTATGTCAAATTACTGACAAGAAAATAACTGTTAAGACATCATAATTTTTGTCATTTATGTTATTTATCATTGTCATGCTAGTAACTGCAACTTATACAAGTATATGACATCATAAGTTTTATTTACTTACACCCTTCATTGTTTAGTTAGGATATGAAAAGAACAACTATTTGTGAGTTTAATAAATATTAAACATTATGGTATTTGTAATTGATCCTCTATAAACTCACGATCAGTACCAACCACATTCTCAATGGTTTAGAAACGAATATTCTTCCGGATTCAACGATTTTATAATACATATGATATAATACATAATATAACATATTATAATACATAATGAGACGATAATGAAGTAAAATCATAAGAGAGCTTTTTTTGTAGAGCGTTCAATTTCCTACAAAAATATGTGTCTCACATCGCTGTATGTTAACTTGCTCAGGAGAAAAAAAATTAAATGTAAAACGCGCCGAAACCCCATGTTATTTAAATGGGAAATGTATCGTCTTTGTGGCAGGGTTTAATATTTTTTTTAGGTCATAAACTAAAAATTTAGTGGGCGCTGCGAAAAAAAAAACAAGTTGATAAATAACAGACACCCTATTCTGTATGTCCAAGTACCTAAAATGTATTTTGATATCCATCACGTTACCAGTAGTATAGCGGGATTTAAGAAACCACACGAAACAATGGTAGGTAAGCTTGGTTGTTGAAAAATTTAAAAATGGTTTGAAAACTGCCTTTGAAATTATTTAACCTTTTTTGTCGACTGTTTTTTTTTTCAGAAAATAGGTTCATTTAACATATTTTTGACATTTTATCTGACGAAATTAATTCTCGAAATTAATTTTTTATTACCAGTGATTACACTGTTTTGCATGAAAATCCTTCCCGTCAAACTAATGTGTTATTTGGATAATTTATACCTACGTAACGTTTACACTTAATCAACTGTAGTATCACGTAGCAAAATCTAGAGAACATCAACAACATGTTTTGGCCTTTCCTATAAACCTACCGAGTGGCGACTCTTTATCGACTCTTCGAAGACAAGTCTAGAGGCAGTTTTATTGTTTAATGGAAACGAACAACCATCTGTTCCCGTGGATTATGCTGTCAATATGAAAGAAACGTAGGAGAACATGCTTATATTACTTCAAAGCATAAGATACGAAGATCATAAATGGAATATCTGTGTCGATCTAAAAGTTGTTGCACTATTGCTCCGCAGTCATGTAGACTGCGGAGTGGCTACACCAAATATTGTTGTTTTTTATGCGAATCGGATAGCAGAGCCAGAAACCGTTAAATATGTAACGTATGTCGTTAAAGAATGGCCGTTACGTGAAAACATTGTGGCCGGTCTGAAAAACGTCCTTAATGAACCTTTAGTAGAGCAGCAGAAAATTTATTTACCTCCTTTGCACATAAAAATAGGGATTATAAAAAAATTGTTTAAGCTTTAAATATAGAAGGAAATGTTTTTCTTTATTTGAGACGGAAATTCGCGCGTATAAGTGAGGTAAAGCTTAACGAAGGAATGTTCGTTGGGTCGTAAATACGAGAACTTTTTAAAGACGAACATTTTGAAACTACACTTTCGAGAAAAGAAAACAGGGCATGGACTGCCTTCAAAAATATATGTAGCAATTTTCTAGGTAACAAGAAATTGAAGGACTATAAACTAGAATTTATCCAATCTTACAAGACGTTAGGTTGGAACATGTCAGATTAAGCTGAATTTTCTTCACTCCCATTTGGAATTCTTCCCTGACAATTTACGTGCAGTTTCCGACGAACACGGCGAAATATTTCACCAGCAAATTGCTCAAATGGAGAAGCGGTATAGTGGAAAATGGGCCCCAAACATGTTAGCGGACTGCTGTTGGGCCCTCAAACGTGAAACTGATTCCGGCGAATATAAGCGAAAAAAGAAAACAAAAAAATATATTGATTGTATTATAGTTTTTTCGATACAAAATGAAGAATATTTTGTAAAAAAGTGATTTTGTTCTTTTAATCTTCGAAAATTAACTAAAATATATTGCTTATGGTTTGGGTTTTTTCATATTTTACATTCTTCTTCCCTTTTATAAAAACTCATATTTGAATTCAACACATTACAGTACACATAAACCCAAAAAATATCAGTGAGCGACAAAAAAATTAAAATTGCAGAACAGTATTACCTTCCTCGTTAATTGCTTCAAGTTGCACAATAATATTTCGGCAGATGATGTATGTCTATTATTCCTAAAAGATTTACTGAAATCTTAGACATTCTCCATGATAATTGGTTAATTACGAGAGAACGAACTTATAATTAACTACGATTTCAGCAGCTCTTAAGTATAATAAGCTAATTAACTGCTGGTGAATTTGCTGATGGGGTCTATTTGAATTTACCGCCATTGGTACTAGTACTACTAATAGCTGGTTCCCTTTTACGTTGGAAGTGAGTTGAGCATAATCTGAAATGAGAAACTCACTTCAGTTAATTCAGTAGTTACTAGTTAGATAAAAGGAACGCTAAAAGCGTAGTTTTCGACTCATCAACTTGTTAAGCTAATACTGATTTATTTTTTTATTCTTTCTAAAACAAAAATGCGAATATATAAGTTGTATATTGGTTAATGAATGCGATCCATTAGTTTGCTAAAATATCTTTCAAAATGGCTTAATTGTTTTTTCAAACATTTCGAGGTTTGACTTAAGAATATAAATACAGTACAGTCGTAATAATTCGAACCTCGGTAGTTTCATGTTCCGTGTAATTCGAGCTAGTTTTGGTAAAAAAAGAAAGTTAAACGCATTTAGGCAATACGCTTAAAACAATTATTCACGAAAACGTCTTTTTTTTGCCGTTTGCGCTTTACTGGCAACAATCCCGTCTATCACAAATACTCGTATCATTAGTGCTGCTCAATGGCGGCCGGTGGAATTTGACATGCTCGTATTTTCGTAAGGAGGCATGGGACCCACACCATAATTTAGGGGTGGTTACTAGACATAAGTAGAAGGGTATAATGGCAAAATATCTTCAGGGAAAACTTGAGAAAATTTTGGAAGCGGCTTGCAAAATATTTGCGAAATATATATTTTTTTCACAATCATCGATTCTTTTTGTACTTTTTTTTCTGTGACGGGAAAAACGTTTGACATTTTATCCCTCTTGACAGGTAACAAAATATCACTTTTTATGAAATTACTTTTTTCCCGGTAAATTTTCCGCGATTTAGCTGGTAATTTTTGTGACGCTACTTTCGCTGCTTCTACTAACTCCGGTGGAGTCAGAAAAAAACTCGGAATCAGGCATTTTTTTAACTTTTTATTATTATTCAAAATAACTACTTTTTTAAACAACCACTAAGTTCGCAATTTTTAAATAAAATCACAGAATTAAGTTGACAGATATTTGATTACTTTAAAGGTTTCCTTAGCAACGCAGGTC
The DNA here is from genome assembly GCA_029963805.1 of Aromia moschata. Taxonomy (NCBI): domain Eukaryota; kingdom Metazoa; phylum Arthropoda; class Insecta; order Coleoptera; family Cerambycidae; genus Aromia; species Aromia moschata. The sequence continues at coordinate 71,495 of JAPWTK010001032.1, read as the reverse complement.
TAATTGTCGCTATAAGTACAACAGCCTACCAGTTTAAAACTTCAAATTTCATATCGATTATTTTCTGACTTTAATATATTTTAATAATATGTTTTTTTCAATATTAAACCGTCGTGTTTCCCGTCACAGAAAAAAATAGTGTATTATACACGGGAAAAATATTACATTTTAGCTCTCGGTTTTTTGTCTTGTTTTTTTTTTTGTCTTGTTTGACAACACAACCTCGAGCTAAAATCTAATACTTTTTTCCCTTGTATAATAAATAACTATTTATACACAAATACTTTTTATACTTATGATTTTTGCAAAATTCTTGTTTTGGTTAAAGATACAATTATTGTAAAATCTCAAAGGCGAAATGTTGGGATGAAATACAAATTCAGTTTACCATAACTTTTACAGATCTTAAAATTTGGAGAAAACCACAAGTATAAAAAGACTTTATATTCATTCAGTGATTATGAACAAAAATATTTCGCAAATATTTTGCAAGCCATTTCCAAGATCTTCCCGGAGGCAGCCATTTTTGTAAACAAAATTCGCAAGTTTTCCCTGAAGATTGTTTACCATTATAGCCTTCTACTTGGGTCTAGTACACACCCCCTAAAATATGGCGAAGGTCCTGTGCCTCCTTACAGAAATATGTCAAATTCCGCCGGCCGCCACTGGCTTCTGCTGTTTTGAGTATCACCGTCTTACGTGACGTTATCACATGACATCAGAGAAATCACAGCTCGAAAACACGGGTCCACTTTGAAGCAACAAACGGTGTATTATTTTTTTTAAGGAATACACAATATTAATGTTCTATTACAATGCTTCTCAGGTATGCTCACTTTGTTCATTGTCAATAAATTACTGAATTCTTAAACGTTTTTTTTTTTCAATTTTCTGTGTTGTCCAGGTTTTTCGCAATTCAAGAAACCGTCAGTCCAATTTGTTCGAACTCTTGGTACTGTACTGTATATTTGTATTGATTGTTAATTATTATAATTATATTATAATAATTAATATGTTAATTATAATAACATATTAATAGTATAATGTTATTAATAACAATATTATAATGTTAATTATAATAATTATAATATTTGGATGATGGTCAAAATCTGGATCTGAATTGTCATCGAAAGAACTTTATTAGTTTCACCTCGTATTCTGACATAAGTAGTCCACATCGAAATCCATAGAACAAACTAAATTTAGACGAAAGTTTAAAGCCCGATATTAGTAATCCACTGCTACTACTTATTATTTATTTGCTATATTGTTATCAAACATGTGTAATAAAAAGTAAATAAACACGTGCTAAATAAAAGGAACAATTACTGATGACGTCATACGTGAGAATAAGATTTGTGCAGTGGCTGTCTTTTACGTTTTCATCCTCTTTCTGGAATATTTTGCGAGTATCTAGCAGTCATCTGCCAGCATGTTTTTATCCTATTCTCTCTGTATTTTTTATCCTAAGTCCTGATAAAATATTTTTTCTACGACCATTTTATAATTTTCAAATTATATGTCTTCTGCATGTTTCATAATAAGGTTCATCATAACACAAATTTTCATTATGATACAGATTTCACAGTCAATCAAATTCCATGTTTTTTCAATCAAGTAGCCTGTTGCGAAAATGCGAAAATTGGTGATTTGACTTTGACAGTTGTTGTTTACGAAAGTCCCCTTCTTTATAGCAACTTTTAAGAATACTTAAATCAAAAACAATATCCGATTACAACATAAATAAAGCCGGCAGATCCGGGCGGCGGGCCATAACCATACGCGTCATAAATGTATGCACTCTGTCAGCGAATGGTCGCTTTCTACCCTTCCGTGGCGTCGACATTTTCGTTATGCGTAAAATTAATACGCGATTTCAAGTAAACGGTTAGAACGGTAAATATAAACTGACTCGCATCGCCCGCTGCGCGTTCAGCCGGCTGTGACTCATGCACAAAGCCTGCATCACGTCACTGGGCCGCCGCGCTGATAGCCGGCTTTAAACATAAGTGATAGTGAAGAATTATCTTCCACTCCGCCAGATATTCGAGAAAAGGCGACAAATAAATACAATCGAGAATATATTACCAGAGAAACAACAGAAAACTATGAAAAATTATATGGACAGTTTTTGGACTGGAGAAATATGGACACAAATAATATTACCTCGTTTTCAGAGAATGCTTTAATTGCTTATGTTCAAGAACTTGCTGAAAAAAATGAAATCAACAACGTTATGGACATATTATTCTATTATAAAAACGTTATTAAACATTAAAAATTTCATTGACATTGTTAACAGTTTTCCGTCCTCTCTATAGCGCCACTCAGACCAATGAGTTCCTTATATAAAATGAGGTATCATTCGTCCGAATTTAGCCCAAGAGATAACAGTACTGTTGTCCGGTCTCAGTGACTTAGATGGGAGAGCAGGGCATGGGTTCGCAATAAATTCTTAACATTGATTAATTAAAAAAAATGTAAATATATTTAAATGTACATAGAACAAATACACAAAAAAAAATTCACGTGGGCGCCAGCAGTCATACAAACTAAATAAGATATATATATACCGTTTGAGTACTGAATATTAAGCTGTGACTACGCAGCAGGTGAAATGTTTCGTATATATATATATCTGAGTATACAATACTAAGTTAAATTTGAATTTATGAATTTAGCCTATAATCCTTAACACCATGAAGACATGTCTCTTTACCAAATTGTTAGATTGTTTATCTGGATATAAAACTTAACATGTAACGTTCTCACCAAATCGTCCTCTGATTTCCTCTAACTGTCAGGTGGTTACTACCTCTAGTCCGGAAGCTGAATTCTTCGGACACCTCCAGAACAAAAGAACGGCCAAATGCAACCAACATACAATGTGCAACCAAAGTTCAATGGGCCACCAACGTTCAATGGGCCACCAACGTCCAACGTACAGCAACAATCAACAACGCTCAATGTGCAACGGCTTCCAAAGGAAAAAAAGCGATCAGCCATAAAAAAACAGCAGCCATAAAAAAACGAGCAGCCATAAAAAAAACCTTAAAGGAAATGCTGTTATAATACACATCATGGTACGAAATATGGGGCATGTGATATTTTAGGTCTGGGAATGGTGACAGCATGTAGTGACTGTACAAGTAACCTACCTGCAGAGGTTTGCAGAGTGTCGCCCTTCTTTTCGTTAACCCTACGAGATGAGAGCGAAGTTTCAGTTTCTGGTATCACGTACAACTAGATCCTTGTGATGGTAAACCTCATGTTAACAAGCAGCATTTAGAGATCCCAGAAACAACCTAAAGGATAACCTGATTTATGTATGCCCTAGTAAACTATTTTCACAAAAAAATTGGGGGACTAATTTTAAACAACTAGGATTACTGCAGAAGAAATGGTACATACCTCTCACAGAGTTTTTTTAAATCCCGGCTTCAGAGATGCAGTTTGCATTTCTAACCTAACATCAACCATGTGGATAGATAATTTCCACTAAAGGGTGATTTTCCAAAAAACCTCAGCTTTCCTGGGCTACCAAAGCCTCTAACAAACTGGAAACATCACTAATTCGGAATCTTATCGTTCTCACCACATGGATGACTGCAGATCAATCCAAAAGGACCCGGGACTGTGCTCGATGCTCGCTCTGCCCTTCTCCTTTTCTCAACATGGCCCCACGGAAAACGGAAACAGTGCCCTCTACAATCGCTCATTCTTCCCCACTCCGGTACGACCAATCACATCACGAATAGTAATTACCCATATCAGGTGCATTCTAATTGCTCTACCGACAGCAACGATTAGAACCGCCTTGACCATGAACAAAGGAACAAATAGAAGACGAAAGGAACAAGAACGAAATTGACACGTTAAGTATGCCAGGGGGAAAATACCTTAACAATATTATATCCTAAAACACTCAAAAAATTCTACTTCAGAAAACACCTTAAAAATCTTATATTCGAAAACACCCTAAACATCTTACATTCGAAAACACCTTAAATGCATGGAACTCACTAGGTTGCCCGTGACCAGGTCGCAGATCGCACACTTTAACTCGTTCTGTGATCTGTGGTTTGACACTTCCGACTTTAGTTGAACTAGCAATTATATTAGCTAGACATTTTATTAATTAATTGCGACATTTGAATGCTGTATGCATTGCTTGATGTAACCTATGGTGTTTATGCCCACTACAGGATGTCTAGGACTAATATGTATGCTTATTCAACCAGGTAAAATATGCCTTTAGACTATGGAACCACAATATAACCTTACAATTTCCCCACTTTTATTTCGCCTGGAACTATAACCACCTGTTATGTGATTTCGAATATAATCTAGTAAATACCCTGATACTATACTACAAGCCTTAACTTATGTAGGATTAAGAAACATATAGGTAATTTTATCCAAGCAATAGGAGGTAAATACAGGGGACGATCCAGTGGTGTATCCTCAATGGGTTCTGTAACATTTTATATATCCCTCTGAACTTATGGATTGCTACATATTTAACGTGGAAGGTTCATTGGTAAAAATGAACGTTACACCTACCTCCTTTCCCCCTTAAAAAAATATATAAACTACCTCTATATACATATATATTTTTTTTGAGGTCTCAATTTTACCTTCGCGCTTTCCCCGATTACATCAACACATATACCTCAATACTATAAACTTACAGCTACCAATAACCATAAATTATGTTTACACATAATATAAATATAAATACGACACAATGTATACTATAAACTCACAGCTATCAACAAACCATAAAATATGTTTACACATAATATAAATATAAATACAACAACAATGTGTTAGAGAGAACTATTTTCTTATTACTCTATCCTTAAATACAATAACACTACCAGGCACTGTGATACGGATAAGTACCGAATAGTAACTTCGCGTACTACACGCCTAATTTACATTTAGGGACACATCCGGGGAATGTCAATATTGGGTTGTCATAATCGATAATGGTCAAATCAGGTGCAAGTCCAAGCCAGTACTCTCCTACTATCACGCTCTATGTGGCTATTTAACTATGGATCTAGCCTAAATATACTAATAAACTTAAATAATAATAAGTACACTAAAATATATCTACCAAATTATTCCTATACCCTACTACCTACTTGTTAAAAATCTACAAAACAACAAATAACTATCGTGTACTGAATAAGAGTATTCATTACACAATTTCCGTGATTTAATTAGTTTGGGGTTCATCGACAGAGTAGCATGCCATTTTCTAAAGAACCTTAAACTAGCGTCTAGACAAACGAAACTCAAATTTGTTTAAAAAAACAGAAAATTCGCTCATGTCAGTTATTCGCCAACAAAATTACTGATTTAACCGAACCATTGTCTTCGGTACTATTAATTACTGCATGAACAAGGACCTAGACTGTTACCCCCGTTCTGCTACATAAGTCAACATTGACAGTTTACTAAGTTCATGTTTCTTGTCGTATTACTTGCAAAATTATAGTCTATCCAACTGAGACATCAGAATTAGACCCGTAATACGGTTTCATATCAGAGACATGCCAAGAACCCGCATCCTTGCCATTCTCATAATTTAAAGCATAAACAACCTTCGATAGACGCTGACGAACAGTACAAAGTACGTACTTAGGTGCTAATTTTGCTGAAAAATTATTAGCCGCGTTTGAAAGGACTTTATTTCTTTTCCATACCTTGTCCCCTACTTCATAAGTTACCTCCCTTCTCCTTAAGTTGTATCTCTGCCGACTTTTCTGATACGATTCGTGCAAGCGCTGTTTGACAGTCCGATATAACTCAGGCAAATTCGCGAGATCTTCCGAATAATTATTCCTATCACCTGGGGCTAACTGAATCCCTTCGGTAGAATTAACTTGACCGTAATAATCTCCGGAAATAGGTACCTTACGACCAAAATTTAGAAATGTGGGTGGAAAACCTGTTACCTCATGGGTAGCCGTACGTATAGCATGTGCAACCCTGTGAATCTCTAGATCCCAATCTTGCTGGTTGTCATTTACATAACTACGAATCGCCGCGCCGATAGTGGCATTACAACGCTCAACCGGGTTGGTCTGAGGATGAAACTTAGCATTGAACCAGATTTTCTGTACTTTATATCGTTCTGCCAAATCTTTAAAAAGTCTGCAAGCAAATTGTTTGCCATTGTCTACTATAATGAACTGAGGCACGCCATAAACTAAAAAAACTTCATTTTCCATGAACTTAGTAACCGCTTGTGCCGTTGCCTTCCTCATAGGATGGACAAGCACGTACTTAGTAAACCAATCTGATACCACCAAAAGATAAGAAAACCCTCTCTTACTGCGTGGTACGGGACCCCAAATATCTGCGCATACTACCTGCCACGGAAACTCTACTTTCTTTTCCGCGCCCATCAACCCATAACGCGAAAACGGTACTTTCTGTGAATTACAGATCCTACAAGATTTTATGTAACGTAATATATCTTGGCGCATCCTTGGCCAATAGAATTCCTCCCCTATTCTCCTTAATGTCTTAAAATAACCAAAATGGGCTGCTGTACTTTCATCATGTAAATTTTTTAACACTTCCTTTCTCTTTGACTGTGGAACTAGCAATTTCCATTCCGTTAGATTAGTTTTAACGGGTTGTTTATTAGGAACATATTTAAAGATTAGATTATTCTCTACTTTAAAATGCGGATACAGATCGGGGTTATCTATTACTTTATCACGTAAGCCTATATACCAATTATCTAATTCAGCAGAATCTAGTGACAAGAGGTTAACTACGAACTGCTGATTCTTTGCTTCTTCTATACTACTCGACGTCTCATAAGATCTCGATAAGGCGTCCGGCACCACATTAAGACTACCTTTTCGATGGACTAAAACAAAGTCAAATTGTTGCAATTTTATCATCCACCGAGCTATGCGCCCTGTTGGAGATTTCAACTTATGCAACCAACTAACAGCTAGGTTATCTGTGATTACTGTAAACCGCTGACCTTCAACATAAGGCCTAAATTTCTCTAGAGAAAAAAGAAGCGCTAAAATTTCTCTTTCATAAATACTGTAGTTCCTCTCAGCCTTATTGAGTGAACGACTGGCAAATGCAATTACTTTTTCCTCCCCATTCTGTGTCTGGGTTAAAACACTCCCCAAGCCTGTATCAGAAGCATCTGACTGAATTACAAAATTTCCTAAAGAAAAATCTGGACTAGAAAGAATAGGAGCAGATACTAGGGCCTCTTTAATTGTTTTAAAAGCCTGTTCTGCTTGATCGTTCCATTTAATTGGCTGTCTTTTACCTTTTTTATTTTTAATCAAATCATTTATTGGCGCCACCATAGTAGAAAAATGCGGTAGAAACCTGCGATACCATGAGCACATTGCTACGAAACGTTTAATCTGAGTTGTATTAGTTGGCCGCGGATAATTGACCATAGCTTCTACTTTTTCAGGGTTCGTACGAAGACCCCCTTCATTATTTATTACGAAACCTAAGTAATTTAATGATTCTCTTAAAAATTGACATTTCTCATAATTTATTGTAAGGTTAGCTTCTTTAAGTCGTTCATAAACCTCTTTTAAAATTTGTATATGCTCTTCTAATGTTGAAGCAGTAATAATTATGTCATCCAAATACACAAAAACTTTATTTTCTAATTTAGGAGTGATAACAAGATCCATTAATCGTTGCATAGCTTGTGCCGCATTGGTTAAGCCAAATGGAAGAACTTTAAAACAGAACAGCCCTCTGCCAGGCACTGCAAAAGCTGTCTTTGACTTTGAATCTTCCGAAAGTGGAATTTGCCAAAAAGCGCTCTTTAAATCTATGGAACTTATATACTTTGCATCCCTTAACATACTTAAAATCGAATCTATAAATGGCAATGCGTAGGTATCCTTAACAGTGACAGAATTCAAGGCCCTACCATCAAAACAAAATCTCATAGTATCATCATTTTTCTTAACTAGCAAGACAGGTGAACGCCATTCACTAAAGGTAGGCTCAATTACATCGAGTTCCAACATTTTATCTACCTCTTTGTTCAATATTGACATCATATAAGGTGACAGTGGGTATTGACGGTGTTTAATAGGCTTAGCATCCCCTGTATCTATTTTATACACAATTTTATTAGTACGACCTAATCTTTCCCCACTAAGACTCTTAAACAAACTTTTTACCTTTTCTACTTCTTGCAGCTGTGAACTATTTAATTTTATCAATCCTTCTGCCTTATCTTCAATAGTCCCTAATGAGCTTACAACCGGTACATGGATACTGCCTATTCCATTTGTCCAAGTGTTTGTCTTAAAATCCAAATGAATGCCAAAGACTCTACAAAAATCTACCCCTAATATACATGAACAAGTCAATGACGGTACTATAAAAACTTCCATAATTTTTACGATATTATTAATCCGAAAGGGTAATTGAGCTATACCAGTGATAGATTGGTGGGAACCGTCTGCTGTAATTACTGACTTTAGATCTGTATTTGCAATACTGACATTATATTTCTTTAAAAACTTGACACCTTCCTTTCCTATAACTGACCTATTACAACCGGAATCAACTAGTGCTAAAATTTCCAAGTCATACAAGAAAATGGATATATAGGGTCTATCGTCATCCCTCTTTGTCAACAGTATTGGATCTACATTGTTATTGTCCATATCATTAGTCACATAAAATTGCTTTACTTTGTTCAACCAAGATTGCCATTCTGGACCGGATCTTGAGAATTTTGGTTTAAACCTTTTAGTGAGGCCTAACTTTCCTTTAAAGGGGGTATAGCGCATGCCTCTTCTGCCCATCCCCTGTATTAGTTTTTTGTACACTTTTTACAACTTGACTTTACTTCATTAGGTTCACCGCATTTAAAACAGAAACGAGTCCTTTTAGCCTTACATTCCCTATATAAATGATTACCTTTACCGCAATTCCAACACTTTACTGCAGGTCGCTCTGCCTCTATAACATTTATCCCTGAACGTCTATTACTATACTTATACTCTTTATTTTTTGAACCCTTACTTTTGAAAATATCTGGACTATTATTTGAAGTTGACAGACCGGAATCCTTGGTGTGAGTCACCGTTGAACTACTGTTGGTTATTCCTGCATATAACAAATCTTTTTCTATTAAGTTACTTTCGACTGGAGGTGGTACATACTTATTAGTTATCTCTTCGGCATGTTCTACTTTTTTACATTTGGAAATTAGTTCTGAAATTGACTCAACGTCTATTAATGCAAGCGGCTTTGCAAAATAAGGCAATAAATTATTTTTTTATGCGTCTCATACGCTCTTTCACACCTGGCTTTATTTTTAACCGATTATACAATGCCTCCATAATTCTTATGTAAATGTGTACCGGTTCATCTACATGTTGTGTTCTCTTTTCAATTAACTCTAACATATTTTTATCGAAATCTTCCTGTAAAAAATCATTTTTCAACTGCGCTACCAAGGAGTCCCAATCTGTGACTTCGTTACCTGTCTTAACTGATCTATACCACTGCAATGCTGGACCCGAAAAAAAGATCTAAACCTGACCTAAAAAGTTCTTCTTTAGTAACATTTCTAGCTGCTGCTAACTCTTCCACATGTTCAATAAAGGAAATGACATTATTTGGTTGACCATCAAAGGTAACACCCCACTTGTAAAGTGGCACAAATTTTTTATTTGAGGCTGACGACTCTACATTAGAAATACTGTTTATAGAAACATTGCCTAGCGCTGTATTCGTTCCTATTATACCTAATTTGTCATATAAATCTGCCTCTAATAAGTAAGTAGTAGCCCTAGATTCATTCTTATACCTATTTGTTTCGTCTGTATCCTGATTTGGAACTGGCATTCTCTCGATACGATAATAGATATGCACTAATTGCGATTTAATAATCTTTACAGCTATATCTTCCTCACTGGGGTCTTGTAAAATATTAATAGAATTTTTTAGGGAATCTAAAGTATTATTTACTTGTAATTTTTCGTTTTCAAAATTAAAAAGTGGGTCAGTTAACGATAAGTCATGACATGGTTTACTAATTAAAGCCCTTGATAATACCCTACATCTTGCCTCAAAGTCCCTAATGGTCATACAGCCTCTAATTCGTAATTCATAATCAACTTGGTCAGCAAGCAGATATTTAGGTACGATTATTTTTCCCATTTCAACTGTTATTATTTTTACTCTCAGACTATAACCATGAATTTTGGCTTGTACCTGTTTTGACCTTGATCATAAACTTATTTTTCCCAATACTCTACTCCAATATGCTCAAAAAAGGTTACTTTCAATATCTGACATGACTCGACAAAAAAACACTAACCATTTAAATGTATAACTTTTTACACTACTTTAACAACTTTTTTGCACACTACTTTAAGCTACTACATATATCAATAACCCTTACTAACAAAACTTGGACGTGATTTTATACGTTATTACTGTGCCATCTCTTGCTTACTGCTCTAAAAAAATTTCTTTGTAATGTTGAGGCCTCAATATCTTCAAATACGCTATATATTTTTTATACCCTATTAATGTTTCAAATATTCAGCAATACACAATATAAGTGGCATATATAGCAATTTGTTGATGAAATTATTCCAGATTAACAATCAATTATTATCTAACTCGACTCAATTTACTAAATTCATAAAAAGATACTATTCTTTACAATTTTTTTTATAAGACTAAAAAATTCAAGCCCCACGTTCCCAGTCGCCACGTGTTAACAGTTTTCCGTCCTCTCTATAGCGCCACTCAGACCAATGAGTTCCTTATATAAAATGAGGTATCATTCGTCCGAATTTAGCCCAAGAGATAACAGTACTGTTGTCCGGTCTCAGTGACTTAGATGGGAGAGCAGGGCATGGGTTCGCAATAAATTCTTAACATTGATTAATTAAAAAAATGTAAATATATTTAAATGTACATAGAACAAATACACAAAAAAAATAATTCACGTGGGCGCCAGCAGTCATACAAACTAAATAAGATATATATATACCGTTTGAGTACTGAATATTAAGCTGTGACTACGCAGCAGGTGAAATGTTTCGTATATATATATATCTGAGTATACAATACTAAGTTAAATTTGAATTTATGAATTTAGCCTATAATCCTTAACACCATGAAGACATGTCTCTTTACCAAATTGTTAGATTGTTTATCTGGATATAAAACTTAACAATGTAACGTTCTCACCAAATCGTCCTCTGATTTCCTCTAACTGTCAGGTGGTTACTACCTCTAGTCCGGAAGCTGAATTCTTCGGACACCTCCAGAACAAAAGAACGGCCAAATGCAACCAACATACAATGTGCAACCAAAGTTCAATGGGCCACCAACGTTCAATGGGCCACCAACGTCCAACGTACAGCAACAATCAACAACGCTCAATGTGCAACGGCTTCCAAAGGAAAAAAAGACATAAAACAGCGCCATAAAAAAAACGAGCAGCCATAAAAAAAGAGCAGCCATAAAAAAAACCTTAAAGGAAATGCTGTTATAATACACATCATGGTACGAAATATGGGGCATGTGATATTTTAGGTCTGGGAATGGTGACAGCATGTAGTGACTGTACAAGTAACCTACCTGCAGAGGTTTGCAGAGTGTCGCCCTTCTTTTCGTTAACCCTACGAGATGAGAGCGAAGTTTCAGTTTCTGGTATCACGTACAACTAGATCCTTGTGATGGTAAACCTCATGTTAACAAGCAGCATTTAGAGATCCCAGAAACAACCTAAAGGATAACCTGATTTATGTATGCCCTAGTAAACTATTTTCACAAAAAAAATGGGGGACTAATTTTAAACAACTAGGATTACTGCAGAAGAAATGGTACATACCTCTCACAGAGTTTTTTTTAAATCCCGGCTTCAGAGATGCAGTTTGCATTTCTAACCTAACATCAACCATGTGGATAGATAATTTCCACTAAAGGGTGATTTTCCAAAAAAAACCTCAGCTTTCCTGGGCTACCAAAGCCTCTAACAAACTGGAAACATCACTAATTCGGAATCTTATCGTTCTCACCACATGGATGACTGCAGATCAATCAAAAGGACCCGGGACTGTGCTCGATGCTCGATCTTTGCCCTTCTCCTTTTCTCAACATGGCCCCACGGAAAACGGAAACAGTGCCCTCTACAATCGCTCATTCTTCCCCACTCCGGTACGACCAATCACATCACGAATAGTAATTACCCATATCAGGTGCATTCTAATTGCTCTACCGACAGCAACGATTAGAACCGCCTTGATCATGAACAAAGGAACAAATAGAAGACGAAAGGAACAAGAACGAAATTGACACGTTAAGTATGCCAGGGGGAAAATACCTTAACAATATTATATCCTAAAACACTCAAAAAAATCTACTTCAGAAAACACCTTAAAAATCTTATATTCGAAAACACCCTAAACATCTTACATTCGAAAACACCTTAAATGCATGGAGCTCACCAGGTTGCCCGGTGACCAGGTCGCAGATCGCACACTTTAACTCGTTCTGTGATCTGTGGTTTGACACTTCCGACTTTAGTTGAACTAGCAATTATATTAGCTAGACATTTTATTAATTAATTGCGACATTTGAATGCTGTATGCATTGCTTGATGTAACCTATGGTGTTTATGCCCACTACAGGATGTCTAGGACTAATATGTATGCTTATTCAACCAGGTAAAATATGCCTTTAGACTATGGAACCACAATATAACCTTACAATTTCCCAACTTTTATTTCGCCTGGAACTATAACCACCTGTTATGTGATTTCGAATATAATCTAGTAAATACCCTGATACTATACTACAAGCCTTAACTTATGTAGGATTAAGAAACATATAGATAATTTTATCCAAGCAATAGGAGGTAAATACAGGGGACGATCCAGTGGTGTATCCTCAATGGGTTCTGTAACATTTTATATATCCCTCTGAACTTATGGATTGCTACATATTTAACGTGGAAGGTTCATTGGTAAAAATGAACGTTACAAAAAAATATAAAAAAAAAAAAATTAAAATTTTTTTAAGGAAATCGGAGGGAGGTATAGGAGAAACAAATCCAAAACGTTTTCTCCACAAGAAATCAGAACTTTTATAGATGAAGCACCAGATAATCACTTCCTTTTTACAAAAGTAAGTTATATTTTATATTGAAATATAAACTTCGTACTCCCTGTTTATTTGTAATCGATTAAAAAACAGTTTTTTAATTGTCATAATCAGCCGGACTCTCTAATACCTAACTCTTCAAGTATATAACGTGAATACGTGAACAACGTGACAAATTTCTGTTCGTGTATTATTAGCCATCATTACATGATCGTTGCATAATATACTATTACCTCGCTCTTTCGACTGTTATTGTGTAATTTCCTTTTGATCAAGAATCATGTTGCGTGCTGTGCCAGACTTCTGTTTTGTCAGAGTTTTGTTGCTATACAACTTGTTATCATGGAATTAAAATTGTTTATAAAGAATAGTAATGTCCACAGTCCTGGTAAACTGTACTTGTAAAATAATGAAAACGAGCTAACGACGGAAGAATGAGGGATGACTGACAGTTGACACTTATAGTTTAGACAGTAGACAGTTGTTTTTTTTATTGCACTTTACACCAATCTAGTCTGCCGGACAGACTTTTTGTTGTAGTGCTGCGTAATCTGAGATTTATGGTAAAATTTGTTTTTAATACAGGGATTTATAGTTCCATCTGTGTATTCTATAAAAATAGCATCCTCTCTATTCGAACAAATCTCTCTGAGATAAATCTACTTCGCACAATTGCCGCGCTCTCCATCTCCGCCTTCTCGTTCGCGGCCCGCCAGGCGACATCTGTCAAAGAGATAACGCGCCATGACAAATCTGCTTACATATGTATCTGCCCCGCATCAAAACTTTTGTTAAAAGTTTTGGAGACGAATCGATGGGAAGCGGTAAACTAAAATGGAATAGTTGCCTGGAGCCCTACGCGACGCGACGAGGCGTCTCTCCACCGCTGGAAATTTAGGTATCTGCGAAACCGCTTCCGGAACGAAACGCGATGCTGGTATATCGGCACGTATAAGCGTTTTGTTGCTCGTTTATTTGGCGCATACGGACGGAAAACGACGGTGAAAATGCGGTGTCGACACTTTCCAATTTTTTTTGTTCCTCTTTGTAATTTAATTTTGTGCTAATAGCCCTAAATTCCCCAACAACGCAGTTTTATTTCGCACAAGATTTTTTCGTCCTTTTGATACTAAAGCATGTCCAGGTTTTTACAGCCTTCAAACTGGATAGACAGAAGTACAGCACCACAGAAAAAGAACTATTTATTATGTATAATTTGAACGAACTATTTTCGACCTTATTTGTATGAAAGACAATTCCAAATCGTCACAGATTCTAAACCCTTACAGTGGCTTTTCTCTGTAAAAGATCCACATGCAAAATTAACAAGAATGAAACTACAACTCTACTAGTATGAATGACTATGACAGTCTACAAAAAAGGCTAATTAAATGTAAATGCTGATGGCTTATCAATGATTCATATCAACCCTATCGAACACTCAATTATAGTTACAGCAGGATCTAGTCGAGGTTTATCAACCCCTACACAAGAAGAAGTAGAACAAAATTAAGGATTATCGCAGAATCACTTGAAGAATCCCCTATTCCTTTGGAAATAACGGAGGCGAATAGCCAAACAAATCATTCTCAAAGATCATTAGATTTGACAATACCCGTATGTGAAGATGCAACCGAAGAAAAAGCATTAAAATTAATGATTACTGAAACACTGATGGAACCGGCAGAGATAAAACGACTAAAAATCGATAAACAGGTAGTCATATTTATTTTAATCGGCCCACTTCACCTATTAATTATTACGGTTATTTTAATAATAATTTATAGTATGTGTCCATTTCTTAAAAATAATCTATTAAATATATGTATATAAAGAAGAGGCAACTCCAAACGACCAATCCGGGAGAACCCTTGAAGGTATCAAACTGGATTATTCCTATGATCCAGCTTGGACAATTTCAGCTATCCTGGATCATTCCGTCCCATGATGACCAATTTAATGGAGGAGGTGTTACTCGCAGTTCGCCGCTGCAATTCATTGAAAATCAAGTAGAGTCAGCAGTGTCAGCATAGATAAGAATCCCCAGGCATAAAATTACCTTTTATTAACGCCAGCCCGATCTCCAATATAAATATTTTAAAAATCAAAGCTGAATCTGCAAAGTGTTAACTATATAATGTTACGGATAATGCGTCGGTAAAATTCTTAAGTTTAATACATAGTATTTCCAGTGGCGCCTGGTGATAAAGGGCACAGGGGCACGTGCCCAGCCCAAATTTCAATAGAAAATATTTCTTTTGTGTTAATTTACTATAAATTACTGTTACAATAATATCAATTAATTGTATACGACAAACTATTCATATTCTAATTATTATTCCTTTTTATACCACAAATAATGATTTTTATCACATATGTATGACAGACTATCGATCGAGCACCGAGCCACCGTAGTCTGAATTCGCATCGAGCCACCGTAGTCGTTTCATTCGAGTCGAGTCACCATTTCGCGCGCGTAAGCGAGGCCACACAGTATCCCAGCCCTCGTTTTTAATCGGGCTTTTTCGGTGACTTAATGCTTGGAGACAATTGCAGCAGACAGACATCGTTAAATCGTTCGAAAATCAGCTGAACGGGCCACACTTGTTGAGTGACCTTTTTCAGTGATTGTTTATTTTCTTCGCTGAGAAGTGTGTTTTTACTGTTTTTGATTGTGAAGCGTTTCAAAACGAATTCGGTGGACCTTTTATTGACTAATAAAGATATTACATACGAGATCCGAACGGAAATTAAACGGTTAGGAAGGCCGATACCCAATTTGATTATTTCCAAAACAGACATAGGAAAATTGCGGAAAATTATTCACGAAATTTTAATAGTAGTGTCTACGACAGATTTAAGTGGTTATGTGTCCTAAAAGAAACAAACTGTTTTGTTTTATTTGTTTAGTGATGGGTGGCAACCAAAGTGCATGGACTCAAGAAGGGGTGAGTGATTCAAAACATTTAAATGAACGAGCTAAGAAACATGCTAGCTACAATGAAAAACATTTACATAACATCTTAGATTTTAGTGTGTTGGGAAAGGTATGCATAAAGCAACAGCTTGATAGTGCTCATCGTGAAAATATAAGACGTCACAATGAAAATGTGGATTAAAACAGACATATTTTAAACCAAATAATTAATTGTATTAAATTTTGTGAAACAAATCCGGGACTTTAATGAATAGGCGATTAGCGTTTTTGTGAACAATAAGGACAGGCGAGCTGATTTCCTCTACAAATAACGGTAAGATACCTATATCAATTTTTTTTTCACATGTTGCCACCCATTATTTTAATATATTTAAGCCCTCAATATTCGTGACTAAATATTATTTCAAAAAGCAATTACTATCCCAAAAATTATTCTTGTGAAAGTCTATATTTTTGTATAAAAGAATTTTTCATTGAAATTCTGAAGTGTCAGTAAAACGCATGACCTTGAAAATTTAAAAAAATTTCGCCTGCCGCGCCGTTGGTAGCTAATAAGTAATCCTACTGACACACCCTGTGCCCACCCATGTAACACACCCACGAGCCGCCACTGCGTATTTATATTAAGATGAAAACAAAATTGAAGTTGAAGTCTCTCACCGGGAGTATTTTCAGAAGATGTTCTTCACGATCTATAGTCTTTCTAGAACGTCCTGATCCTCGGCGATGCCCATGAACACCTTCAGACCACCTGATCCAACATCTTAAAACAGTTGTCACATTACGGTCTACACGGCTGGCAATTTCGAGAAAATCCGGCCTCTCTCATACCAACAATCTGGTCACGTTCAAAATCACTTAATTGAAGGTAATTTTGAATTTGAAGAATTCTAAGCATAGTGAATAATGTTTAATAGAAACGTAAAAGTAGGACTAACAATAATTTCTTTATTTTAGAAATTATTTATGTTTAGCAAAGACTTATTACAAATACATACTTTTTTACATGAGAATCACAAATATCAAATTGACGTTAAAAATTTTTGTTGAATAATTTCTTTGATTTTTTTCACGTTTTTTGGGTTTTTTTATACCCATCATTAGGGGCAAAAAATTTTAAATTAAAAAATCGGTCAATACGACACTTTTTTTTGTTTTTGTTTTTCTTAAAAAAAAGTCCATTCATTATACTACCGGTCAATCCTAGTCCGATAATGGGCCTGAAGTAAGTTTTAGGAGAACTTTTTTTTTCAATTATGATAATTTAAAAAAACTATGTTTAAAGGCTTTTAAATTTTTTTATTCATATTCGATGTAAGATTTGCGTAATTTACAATGATTGATTCGATTTGGTGACGTCAGAGTTATGATTTTAAACTTTTTTCATTTAAAAAATTGTAATTATTTTCTTCATAAATTTATAAGTAAAAATTGTAAATAATTATTTCTAATATTTTGTTTCTGTAGTATTCAGGTTTTGTAATAAAAAAAAAAACTAAAATAGTTAATCAAAATTTTATTGTAGGTACTTATACAATTATTTTATTATCTTCGTATGTTTTGCATTCTGAATGCGTTTTTGCTCGTATATAAATCGTATCGTTTTTTTTTTTTACAAAACCCGAATAATACTACAGAAACAAAATATTAGAAATAATTATTTACAATTTTTACTTATAAATTTATGAAGAAAATAATTAAATTTTTTTTAAATGAAATTAGTTTAAAATTATAACTCTTACTAAATCGAATCAATCATTGTAAATTACGCAAATCTTACACCGAATATGAATAAAAAATTTTAAAAGCCTTTAAAAATAGTTTTTTTTTAAATTAAAAAACTATTTTTTTAATCTATTTTAATTTATTTTAACTATCATAATTAAAAAAAAAAATCTCCTTGTACTTACTTCAGGCCCATTATCGGACTAGGAGGGATCGGTAGTAAAATGAATGAACTTTTTTTTTAAGAAAAACAAAAAAAAAGTGTCGTATTGACCGCTTTTTTAATTTTGAATTTTTTTGCCCCTAATGATGCGTATAAAAAACCCCAAAAAATGTGAAAAAATATAGGTGTATTCTACTCGGCAAGTGTTATCACATACAACCAATGTTTTTTATAACATTTGCAAAAAGTAGACAACTTATCAAAATTAAAGTTCTCAAGAGATATACCAAACTTTGGACCTTCACCAGACTTCACCGTTTGACCCTAGGGGTCCAAAATTTTGGGAATCGTATTTTCTTTCGAAAAGCTACTTCTACACAAATTTTGGGCCAAATCTAAAATTTTGTTGTCCGACTTGACATGAAATGTCCTATATGTACATGGTTTTAAAAGGAATGCAATATGTGAGTATCTATAGTTTTGTTCAGAGTTCAAAAAAATGATGAGTGGTGGTTAGTAATAGAAATTCTTAAAAAAAACAAATTGTATTCCATAAAAATACATTTGTCTACCCTTAAACGAGAAAAGAACAGGATCTTGGTCCATACGAAATTGGAACCCCAAACAGAATCGATTCGCTTTTCTAGTTTGAATTCCTTTAATAAACACAATCTCCTCTCGACCGTTTTACTATCGGGAGGCCTTTACATTTAAAGTCGTAAACGACGTAAAGAAAGTTGATTATTTCCGAACCCCGTAGAATCGAGAATAGATTTTTTGCTTGAGGCCTCCGGGATTTTTTCTACGTTTTACTGACAAAGGCAGGCAGAATATATAACGATAGTAAAGAATACAATGGTGGTAAAAAAAGTTTGCAGTAGGGGCTCGTTAATGGTGGACGCAAGTTGAAGAGTAAAAGGGTTGAGCTTCCCACGTCATGCTCTAAAGTTGTATATTTTTTACTTTTCCTGAAAGTTTTTTGTTTGCTGTTTATAAGCCGAAGCTTATATTTTATTTGACGACACGTAGTGTGTCAAAGTTCCAAAAAAATGCTTAGTTAGATGTTTGTTGTGCAACACCGCAGTGTTTGTGAAACAAATATTTGATGAGATATTGCCATTAGTAAGCAGGACATATGGATAGACATATGAATTGATTACAGCTCAAATTAGTTTCATAACAAGAAATAATTTGCTTGAAGTATCTATCTATGAATGATTTACAGGGTTTGTCCGGAAAGTAATGTCAGTGATTTTTTTTCCTGAGACTGTACTTGCCAGGCCGCGCTTTACGTGCTGGGATTGTGGTGGGGGGATCTGGCAACAAGATCGAACAAGCGTCAGTCGTTACAGTGTCGTTACAGTGACCCGGTGCAAGAAAAAATGCAACGTTCGCTTGAGGAACGGATGGCGATCAAGTTTTTGTGTGAAACTGGAGAAGAGTGCTGCGGAAACCATTCCAATGTTGAAGAAGACTTTCGGCGTCCATTGTCTTTCGGACAGGCAAATTTTCCGGTGGCACAAGGCCTTCGCAGAAGGTCGGGAAGATGTCAACGACAAGAACCGCGCTGCACGGCCATCAACCTCCAGTTCCGACGACAATGTGAAACGTGTGCGTGACTTGTGGAACACTGACCGTCGTCAAAGTGTCCGTTTAATTTCCGAAACATTAGACATTACGAAAACCATTGTTCACGAAATTGTGTCGGAGTCTTTAGGAATGAGGAAGGTGTGCCCGAAGCTCGTATCAAAAGTGCTAACGGACGATCAAAAAGCGAGGCGCGTCGAAACCTGCCAAGAACTTTTGGACACCTGCGAAGACAACCCCGCGTTCCTTGATGACGTCATTACCGGGGACGAAAATTGGGTCTTTGAATACGATCCGGAGACGAAGAGGCAAAGTGCGGAATGGCACACGTCGAACTACCCTCGCCCCAAGAAGGCCAGGGTGTCCAGGTCAAAGATCAAGACAATGCTGATTGTCTTTTTTGATTGCCGGGGATTGATGAGGGAAATGTTTCCGGGTAACCGGAAAGTTTTACGTCGAGGTGCTGAAGCGGCTGAAACGCAGGGTGAATCGCGTCCGCCCAGACATCTCAAAATCCTGGAAGCTTCACGACGACAATGCGCCTTCGCACACCTGCTTCCTCGTGGCCGATTACCTCGTCAAGGCAGGCATCACCGTTGTTCCCCAGCCTCCCTACAGGCCCGATGTGCCCCCCCCCCCCCCCAGATTTTTTCTGTTTCCGCGCCTCAAAACCCCAATGAAAGGACAACATTTTGAGTCGGTGAAAAACATTCAGAAGGCTTGCACCGACTCTTTAAAGGCGATTCCGGAAAACGACTATCGTGCGGCTTTTGATGCGTGGAAGACCCGCTGGAACCGATGTGTGGACGCAGGAGGAATGTATTTTGAAAGATTCTAAAGATTTGTACACATAGAACCATAAAAACCATTTTTCAAAGCTCACTGACATTACTTTCCGGACAAACCCTGTATTATGAAATTAGTTAAACTAATGCAAACTAAATAAATCTAATTAAACAATGCTAAAAAGGTATTATAACTACATTGTCATGCCGTACTTTCACAGCAACTGATTTTACTTTCAATTTATGGTAAAAAAGAACATACCTAATATAACTTCTAAAATGTGTTTTTTTTTTAATGAAAATAGAGGGGTCAAATTCAGGAAATGATCAATGAAGCAACTGCATTCAATAGTGTTTAGAATGATTGCTCCTCATCAGCGCAGTACTAACGAATCCTACTTTCCCTCTTATTTAAGCTTTTTATCCACTTAAGTTGGGTATGGAGCAATTTTGCTCCCAAAATTTGATTACCATGTATTTCCGCCATATTAGAGCATCACTTAGAGTGACTGGTAGCAATTTCCTTTATTCTTACTTACAAAGCAACAAATATTTACGGGTGCAAAAAGCAGAGCCCCAGGGTGCGAAATCAGCATAAACCTGGGGAACGTATTTCAGGAAGAACTAACTGCAATATCCGCTTGTGCGCTGGAGATGAAGGAGGTCTCACACAAATAAGAGGATTCAGATTATCTCTGATAGCCAAGCAGCACTCAAAGCCCTGGGAGCAGTAGAAATACATTCCCAGGTAGTTAAAGACTTCCACTTCCACTGATAGGGCCTGAACACACCTGCGATCTAGCCTACCGGACCAATTAAGAGAAAAACATATTTCTCACTGGGCGAAAGTCCCAGGGTTGATTCAATCGCGGAGTTCATTGGCGAACCATCCTGGGACAAGTCAACAGACCTTATAAAACTGGGTAGAAACTAGCTGAGATTGATAGTAGGACTGTTCACAGGACACTGGCCACTCATCCAACGTCTCACTACAATTGGGGTGAAATATGATCCCGATTGCAGGAGGTGTGAAGGGGAGGAAGAAACCCCCTTCCACATATTATGCGAATGCCCAGCAATGGCATCTGTTAGGCATTCGAACTTTGGGGCTACAACAATAGAACCAAAAGAAGTAACAGACGCTCCACTAGAAACTGTCTTTAAATTTCTTAAGGAAACAGGACTAATGGAATGAATAGCAAAATAAGCATCGGCTTAAGTGCACAGAGCTCGCACCTACCTCGTACGTAATTGTAATTGTAATGTCAACGAAATGATGTATTCTGCGCCATATTGTGACGCAATGTACCGCCCACATATCAGATCCCGATAGTCATATGAACAATTAAGACATTGGCACTAGGGTGGGCCGAAAACCCGTTTTTAAAAAAAATTAAAATATTCTTTTGGAATAGTTAACAAAAGTTGCGTTATGTTATCCTGATAAAAATGTCTATTAACAGTTTTTAGGTTATAATGCGTCTTCTGCCTCCTACCGTACCTCAAAATTCCTTCCAAAAAATTTGAAAATCAAAATTTCGAATTTCGATTTTGAATAGTGTATAAAAGTTGCCTTTTGTTATTTCAACCAAAATGTTTATTTACAATTTTTTGATTTCATTACATTTTCTGCTCCCTACCAGAGCTTGAAGGTAAGATAACCTTGTGATTTTCTAGTTTATTAAAATTTATTATTTTTTAAGTGGGTATTGAGTTCAGTCTTTTACTTTTATATGTTCGCTTTTAACGGCACATTATGAAAAGTTAAATTTCATATTCTATGTGTTACTAATTACTAGCCCGAATGAGGTCCTGTCCATATGTCACCTTGGTTGGGCGTCAGACGCGGGAGAATATTCAAGAAATAGAATTACGGATTCGATTAAGTATCAACCTATCACAGCACTTTACTTTGACGGCCGAAAGGATAAAACATTAACTACTGAAGAGATAGATGGCAGGTCTCATAGAAGAACAATAGTTGAAGAACATATATCTTTGGTGCAAGAACCAGGTTCCGTTTTTCTAGGTCATACAATACCCTCTTCAGGATTAGCCAAAACCCTATTTCAAAGTATTGTTGACTTTTTCTAAGAAAATAACTATGATTTGTCAGGTTTACTTGCAGTGGGTTATGATGGCACAGTAGTCAACACAAGGTCAAAAAAAAACGGAGTTATAACTTTACTCGAATCCAAATTAGGACGTCTTTATAGCGATTCATCTGCCAACTTCATGCCAACAAACTACCCTTAAGACATCTCTTCCAGCATATTGATGGCCAAACAACCAGTCCTCGTGCGTGGTTGACAGGGTAAGCTTATAGTTGGATGTGAAAATTTGCCAGTTATTCAGTATAAAGTTATTACTGTAAATTACCCGACGTCAGTGTAGTGACTTAAGTACTGATCAAAGATACCTTTACAACATTTGCCTTGCTATATCTTCTGGCCAATGTCCTGCACATTTGGCGAACCAGAATCCAGGAAAATTGAGCCATTCACTATGGCTTACGTTGGCAAACCGCCTATTGCGTCTGTATATTTCCACTGAGGAACCCAGTTCATATTTAAAAGAATTAACAACTTTCATTGTGAAAGTTTATGCTCCGATGTGGTTTTTAATTGAATTGAACACATCTTGTACAAATGGGGCAAAATATTTTGGCAAACCATTAAGCTGAGTAGATATTTAAGAAACGATTTAAGAGCAATTATTGAGCCAGTTATTCAGCGCAATGCATTTTTCGCACACCCGGAAAACCTGTTAATATGTATGTTAAGTGACTCTCATCTCCACATCAGATAACTTGCCATGCGGCGTATTTGAAATGCCAAGAAAAGGGAAAATTCAGAAATAATTCGTCCTTTTATAACACCGAGACTCAGTTTTGAGGCAAATGACTATACCAATTTAATAGACTGGCAAAATAATGACATCACTCCTTGCAGCATTTAGAACTAGATGATCTACAAAATATAATAAAAGAAACCCCCAATAAAGTGATTGAGATTACATCTTACCCTTGCCACACTCAAGCAGTGGAAAGATGTGTAAAATTAGTAAGAGATTCTTCGTTATTAGTTGTTGGTTTTAAAAAACGTGAGAGATTTATCAAAGCAAGATTAGATTCTCGTAAATTAATGCCACAATTTGAGAGTATAAAGGACTGTTTACAATAAACAACGGTTTTTAAAAATACATTTCATGGACGTGTTTTTTGTTTGTTTATGTTAGAGTAAAATGTAAAATAATATGATAATTTGTTAATAAACATGATTCAATCGAATAATTTGAACACTACTTCAAATCATTCTTCCCAATATATTTTTTTTTGCAAATTTTGAGTGCCGGTAGGGGGCAGAAGATGCATGATAATCAAAAAAATGTTAATAAACACTGTTTTGAAGTAACAAAAGCCAACTTTTAAGCACTATTCCGAATTAAAATTCGAAATTCTGATTTTCAAAATTTTGAGTTCCGGTAGGGGGCAGAAGATGCATGCTAATAAAAAAACTGTTAATAAACATTTTGCTTGGGATAACAAAAGGCACCTTTTGTGCACTGTTCCAAAACGAAATTTCAAAATTGAAATTTTCTGCCCACCCTAATTGGCACCACGGATAGTACAGCAAAGTAAATCACGGATATAGGTAGAAGTAAGGCGATTTCCACATCAAGGGAGCTGTTAGGTGGTTCCTCGCTTCCCTGTACGTCGAGATTTATAATACCATGCGCCTCCGTGAGCTGAAGTGAGACTGTTAATATAGCCCTATTTAGACTCAGTAAAATATTATGGTCGGAAC
Source organism: Aromia moschata (assembly GCA_029963805.1). Taxonomy (NCBI): domain Eukaryota; kingdom Metazoa; phylum Arthropoda; class Insecta; order Coleoptera; family Cerambycidae; genus Aromia; species Aromia moschata. The sequence goes on along the minus strand of JAPWTK010001032.1, from coordinate 47,336 downwards.
GAGTGCTCAGCTCTCGCCCCCAATATCGTCGCGCAGGGTGTGCCTGACGAAGTGATGCCAACTTCAAAGGAATTAATTTCAGCTAGGAGAGAGCTCGTCGCAGAAACACGTCGCCTTAATTAAGTGCCTATTATGATTCCCATTAATTAACGGAGAAAAGCGGCGAATAGCGCTCGAATATCGAGAAATATACTTTCCAGTCGCGCTTTGTTTTTATTGCTCGCCTGATAATAGGGTATCTTGCCTAAAAAGTTAATTCAAGATCAAGATGATTTACTCTAATATTTTTAGATTTGCAAGCACTAGATAAAATTTGAGTGGAGATGTAATAGCTTTATTTTTGCGGCTATGGAAGCAATGCTATATTTTCCGTCACTATACATTATGTTAGAGGCGGAGGCTCTAACAGAGTACAGGCTGTAAATTTCCGGATGTGCGGTAAACATATGTGTAAATCAGGAGCAAGCGTTCAAAACGTATGAAATCCACTTTTAAGCGAAAATGAGTTAAGCACAGGATTTGCATCTAAAGTATCAGTTAAATCCAATGCCGCGCTCAGATCTGAGGAAGTCGCATTATATCCAACGTAAAATCCAGTTCAAAATGTCACCGATTGAACAAAATGCATTAAATCCAACTTGAAATCTTGATCAAAAGGTAGTAAATCCACAATACCATTATATATAACTAGCTTAGGATAGTATTTTCAGTTACTTTGCTTCAGTGTTTGTTTTTTACATGGTTTATGCAATATTTCTGAGAATAAATATTTCGTTTAAACAATTTGTTCTAAATTCTAAATTGACTCATGCTTAGGTTAATATTTCCAGTTACTTTACTTCACTTTTTAGTTTTTGATTTTTTTGCATTGTTTATAACATTGTTTCATGAAAATAAATATTTCATTTTTACAAAGCGTTGTAAATCCTAAGTTGACTAGAAAAAAACCGTTTTAAATCCAAGAGCCAATCAATCAAAACGCATTAAATCCAAAATATATGTTGAAATTTTTGCCGTACCTTTTGATCAAACTTTACGAATTTTGGGGTATCCTGTCAACTTGCTAAAATGAAGCGAACACCCCATTAATAATGCTCCTCTGCCCCAGGCGCTGCTCACTAGGGGTTTTTGGCGATTTTCTCCAAAACAGGTTATCAGGATTTAATACGTTTTGAACGCTTGCTCTTCATATATACTTGTAGATATGACTATATGTATTTGGCACCTAAAGATGCATGATTGGTTATTTCAAATTGTACTGTCGATAACAGCAAGTGTGGCAAATTCAGATACAAAATGCGATGAAGTGAGGAACTCATATACAAATTAGCTCTGTAAGTGTCATCAAGGTCATCACATACTTACTTGTTTCTAGTACGGTATATACCTAATAATAGAACATAGAAACTTGGAATGTTAGACAGCACAAAGTACATTTTTTTAGATGTGATCAATACTCTGTATTCTCTTCTCAATATTCTATACCGCATTTTCATACTTCAAAGCTTTCTTTAAATTCGGGATTAATCTTTGTTTTTCCATTTATCTGATTAGTGATTACCATTGAATACATGAATTATAAAAAGATACGACTGTATTGAATTTTAGTTTTATTTTAATGAATGTTATCTTATATAAATAAATATTTCAATACTTATACCTAATAATTACACTAGCCTGCAAGATCTTCCCCTAGACAATGAATAAATTGTTTCCGAAGTAATTTTTTCCGTTGGTTTTTGACATATTGAGGTTATATAGCACCGTATTTTTTTTTCAAAAAAAAACTATGTATGGAATCTGGAAGAACAAGTCTCCCTCTTTCAAATGCCATGGAGTTTGCTCAAATATTTTTTTTTTCGCTGATATCGCATTTTGAAATTTTCATGTTTCTGATTTTCACTATACCTGAAAACTCATTAGGAACACGTGTATATCAAAAGATTTTTTTATTGAGAAAGGTAAAAATTATTTAAAAATCAATAACAAGACAATATTTTCTTATGTCAAAAGATCTGCTCGTTCAGAATCTAAGGTCAGACTTTCAAAATTTTTCGAAGACAATTCAATATGACCGACCTGAGTTGATGTAAAGTTACAATAGCGTGTATGAAACTTTCATGAACTTTTTTTTTAATAAAAGGATGGAGTCTTTATTTAGATTCTTTTGTATACCAGAGATTTATAGTAACATAAAAAAAGGTTAATAACAATTATACATGGTGGAAGCAATATGGCGACGAAAATGCGAAATTACGATAAAATAAATGAGTCTTCGATTGACCATTGATATGTTTTTAGTAGAAGAAGTAGCTGAAGTCAAATTTGATGTTATATTTTCATTTATTTTAATGAACAATATAATACAGTGACCATGAAAAGTCGGAAAGTAAGTAGGATTTTTGAAATATTCTAACCTATAAGTGCAAAAACTTGTTATTGATTTTTAAATATTTTTTACATTTCTTAATAAAAAAAATATATATATATTTTGATATACACTTGTTCATTTTGGGTCTTCAGATATAGGAAAAATTACAAACATGAAAATTTCAAAGTGCAATATCTCGGCGAAAAATAATATTCCATACGTTTTTTTCTTTTTTGAGAAAAAAAATCGTGGTGCTACATAACCCCAAGTATGTCAAAAATACAATGTTTTTTGCACCTTTAGGTTAGAATATCTCAAAAACCTGACCTGGATTTGTTTTCAGTGGGAAAAATGACTTCGGAAAGAGCTATTCATTGTCCAGTGGCACAAAATTTTCAAAATTTTGCAGGGTAGTGTACGTATAATCATGGTACGCAGTGGCTATTTACTCACATGAAAGAACATTATCTATACGAGTTTCGCTCTTCATGGCATTTTGTACCTGAATGACACTCTGGCTCTGGCTGTCTGTACAATTTAAAAATAACTAATCGGGCAACCATGCAGGTGGTAAATACATGTCTTAGAATGTCAACGGTAACTACTACATATAGTATATTTCATAGTGAGAGCGGAATTAAAACAAGCATGTTAAGTACGCGATCGGACAGACTCGCAATCTAATATTCTCTAATATTACTAATCATAATATTCTTCTCTCTTTAGTCTTGTCCCTTTGTCAAGAGACAAACCTTATCGGGTGACTATTCCGATACACAAAACGAGTCTAAAATTTTATAAAGCACTGGAGCCGGGGAAAGCCAACAAACCCAGGGTGAGAAATCATCAAAATCTGGGGAAATCAGCAACCATATTTCAAGCACAAACAGCCAATTATCCGATTATGCGCAGGAAAAGATCAGAACTAGTCTTATAGAAATAAGGAAATTCAAATCGTCACTGATAGCCAAGCAGCACTGAAAAGCTGTAGAAAATACACTCCCAGGTAGTTAAAGACTGTGTGGAGGAACGGAAGAGTATGAGTCAAAGGACCGTGTTATGCAGGAAACAAAAGAGGGTTCGCTCTTTCTTTCTGGAAAAGAAAAGGGCAGCAGAAGGACAATTGGAATGCAATGAGGATAATTGGAACTTCTTTGTGTTCGACACGTGTTTCGCCAACCGAGGTGGTTGGCATCATCAGGAGATGATTAAAACTGAACTTTTGTAAGTTGTGAATGATTAAAACTCCTGTAGATCAAACCACAGGCAGGTTCCGTCCCTTTCAGTGAATTTCCTGCCCCTTTCTTTGCCAGAAAGTTCTCTTTCATTCCCATATTGACAATGGTGCCATTTGACCCATTTATAGCTGATACTGTTCTCTTCCGCCAGTGTGTAACGGAACCATCACCATCATCTGATCCACCACCATCATCATCCATCACCACCAGCATCACCTGATGCTGCCAACCTGGTTGGCGAAACGCGCGTCGAGTACAGAAAAGTGTGTCGGTGGTAAGTAGTGAAAAGTGTTCAAGTGTTCAAATATGGTTTGACCTATTGGACAACCAAGATGATTATATTAAGACCCATTAAGACAAAAAAATATACATATCTCACTGGGAGGAGGTTCCAGGTTTAGGAGAGTCGCGGATGTTCATAAACTGTTCTCGAATAAAACAAAAAATCTGATTAAACTAGGTAGAAAGCAGGTGAGATTGACAGTGGGACTACTCACAGAGCACTTGTTCACTCATGAAACATCTCATCACGATTGTGTTGAAAGATGATTCCTATTCTAGGAGGTGTGGAGAGGAGGAAGAAACCACCTTCCACATATTGTGCAAACCTCTTGCAACTATGTACCTGTCTAACACGGTAGGTTAAAATGTATACAATTTCAATATCAAAGGTTAATCTTAGTTTTGAGTCTAATCCACAGTACCTAAGTTAAAAATATGTCTGAAAAAAGCCTTTATAAAATATTTTACCAAAAAATGAAAGTAGCCAAAGACAATTTGTATAAAAAAATGAATTTGAATAAAGTTCTCTTTTAGGACTTTAGATACCTGTATATTTTTAAAACTAATTTTAACTTTTGGTTTTTATTTCAAACAAAATTTGCTTGGTACATACAGATATACTGTGTCCGCTTACAATACCAGAACGTACCGAATGCTAAATTACGACAAACGTTTGATATATATTTTGGGGCATTAAACCTGAAATATTTTATCAAGTGTTTGTTTTTAAATCACGATAAAAATGTATATCCTCTTCACATACACGGTGTCAATTTGAAAACGAACAGCATTTAATATTGCGTAAACTAATGACAGTATCAAAATTTGGCGAAACACGTCAATTTACATATCAAGGGGGGCAACTTTTGAGGCATTTGTTGTTGTATTACTTTCAACCCCCTCACCCCCATGGTACCTACCCCTAAAATTTTAAATATCAACCCCTATTTCTTTTGCCATTTTTGAGTTTCTCGTACAATTCTAGATAAATTCCATAATTTTTTTTTTTAAAATTGAAGTACTTAACCTCACGAATGTGTGAAATGTATTTATTTTCTAAATTGACATAATGCAACTTTTAACAGGAGTTACATTCACTGACCTGTCATGTCAGTCACATCCATTCATTTAAAAATATTTGTTGAAAAACTAGGTACCAAATTCTTTCGTTTTTTTACATTTCACCGCTACAAAACACGAAATAATTAAAACATTTTTGGCCGTCTTCGAACCTCGTTGTCTCTTTTTGCTTGAAATTTATGCCCAAATGTTAGACAGAGCTACATATATAGCCTTTTATAATTCATGAGGTGGAAAATCAGAGCTGTCAATGGAAATCTTGCTCTAGATGAACATTTGCTGCGCTTCCAACAGGATGGAGCACCTCCTCATTGTATAAGCCCAGTAAGAGTGTGGTTGGATAATCATTATCCGGAGCAGTAGATTGATAGGAGAGGACCCATTGAATGGCCACCTAGGTAACCAGATCTGATACCTCTCGATTTCTTCCTATGGGGTCACTTGAAATCAGTTGTATTCAAAACTCAACCAGATTCAATTGAACAACTGCGGAAAAGAATTGTACAAGAATGTAGAGCTATTTTACCTGAAACTCTTCAACACGTTCGCGAACAGTTTGAATATCGGCTGTATTTGTGCTTAGAAAACAATGGAACCCATTTTAAACAATTACAGTAATTATAAAGGTAAGAATTTGAGTATTTCATTATCATACTTTTAAAAAGTTGCATTATTTCAATTTAGAAATTAAATACATTCCACACATTCATGAGGTTAACTACCTCAATTTTGACAAAAAATAAATATGGGACTTATCTAGAATTGTACAAGATACTCAAAAATGGCAAAAGAAATAGGGATTGCCATTTAAAATTTTAGGGGTAGGTGCCCTGGGGTTAGGGGTTGAAAGTAATACGACAACAAATGCCTCAAAAGTTGTCCCCCTTGATATGTAAATTGACGTGCTTCGCCAAATTTTGATACTGTCATTAGTTTAGGCAATATTAAATGTTCATTTTCAAATTGACACCATCTATAAACGTATTATAAACAAGATTATTTACATAATACATAATACATAACTAATCAAAACTCAAAAGAATTATCTCGGTTGTTATTATTATTTAAATAACGAATTTTGTTTATTTTTCCTGCCTCTTTCATGCTGAAAGTGCGTTATTATTCCAAATAGATAACTTTTCATCATTAATTATAAAGCGTAAGTTTTTTTTTATATAGAAACTGTCACGAATGGTCGTTCCTATTCCTCTTCATTGATTAATAACAAATAGCAGTTGAAAAAGTTTTCTATTGAAACCTCTGGAGAGACTGGTAATAAATTTTTAGGCCTAAAGTGGATTGGGTCAATAAATTATACTTTCTCGCGATGACGTTGAGAAACTTGAAAACATTCGTTGTTACTAGACATTTTTTTGAAGGACTATTTCATCTGCACTAGAAAATAATATATCTTACTATTATACCTATACCCTACAGGTCCATTTACCTTTCTGTTTAAATACTGATTTACTTTACCTGCAATACATGAAATACGTGAATAGTTTTTCATAGAAAGAATATCAAAGGTTTTCAAAGAAGAATAGGAAAGTTAGGTACAAAAAAATTTATAATTGTAATACACGAATACTGCTAAAAGATTGGCTTTATTTTCATGTGTATGAAATTCAAAGGATTTGTAGTCAATAAATTTAGAAAAATTCAGCAAAACCGAGATATATAATATGTATATATGTATTAGCTGATAATTATTATTTTTCTGTTACAAGTTTTAAATAGGTAGGCACTATTATGAGAAAAGCACGACTAGTTAATCTACACCAAAAATGCATATGTATGTATGTATATTATGTCTCTACATATACACATACGAGCCCAGAATCATATCGTTTGGCCCAATGTTATTTTTTGGTAAGGTTTCTGAAACAACGACTTCATACTATGGATACAACAATTATCCTTTATTGGCATGTTGTAGGATAAATAATATAATAAATAATATGATAAATAATGTAATAAAGGATAATTGTCGTATCCATAGTATGAAGTCTGTGTTTCAGAAATCTCACCAAAAATAACATTGGGCCAAACGATATGATATGGGCTCGTATGTACAAATATTTAATCGTAGAAGACTAAACGGATCCTTGAAATGGGTTAGTTTTATAAATGAATTATATTTGTTTTTTTTTTTTATTGGTTATTTCTTTTGTTTTTGGACGATTTAAAAAAAAGTAAAACCTTATTTTTTATGGTTTTTTTTTATCAATACAGGGGTATAATAAGGTAATTTTTTATGGCACACCCTGTATATTTTGGTAAATTTAGATTTAGGCGAAAGGCGAGGTTAATAAAAGTGGTGGAATTAGTGGAAACCGTGTTTGCAGAAATATTGTTTTAACAAGTATTTTTGTTAGTTTTTGGTGAATGTGGGTTATGTGAATGATTATTGTATTTAAGGAATATAATGTGGTTTATTTGTTTAAAAATTAACATGTAACGAAATAACGACAGCTAATATTACTTTAATTTGATTTCGAGACTTACTTTCAAAATGGCTGTTTCAAATTGAACTGATATTTTTAATATCTCTAAGGGGATATCACACAAAAAGTAATAAGAAAATACATATACTTATACTTCGAATCATAGTGAAATGGGGAACCTAAAATTAAGAAAATATACAGGCTGTTCCATTAAAATAAAACTTACTTTTTTAATACCTCCTATATACACAGGGAGCTATAGTAAAACCATTGTCATATCTCGATTCTACATAAAATACCATGGTTTGTGACATGGGTTTTTATTTTGTTAAGTCGATAGAAAATTAAAAAAAAAACAAAGGGGGGTATTCATCAATAAAATTCTCCCTATAATAATAATAAGAAGAATTCAGAGCTCAAATTAAAGTTGTTTTAGATATTTGAATGATAAATAACAATTGAGGAGCTTGCTGCAAGAACAAGGCAGCTCCATTTTTAACGCGTGATGAGGTTAGCTGCTTATAATTTCGATAAAAATTTTAGGCCTTATTTAACGCAAATTCCACACATCTCAGTGCATGGAGTATACGTCCTGACATATGCTGAGCTGCGTCGAATTTGCGTTACATAACGTCTAATATTTATATCGAAATTATAAGCAGCTAACCTCGTCCCGCGTTGAAAATGGAGCTGCCTTGTTCTTGCAGCAAGCTCCTCAATTATTGTCTTAATTCAATTATTGTCTTAATTCAATTATTGTCTTTATTCATTTAGCTCCGTATACATTTGAGCAGATTTGTGCGCAAACCATTCGTGCGCGCAAATTGGCTCAAATGAATACCTCCCTTAAGATTTCGAAAGAGGTTGTATCGTTGCCCTACAATGAGTCGTTGTGGACTTTGGTCTCAAGAGCAGTGGCGGTGCGTGATATTTCAGTTAGCCATATCTTGAAAACAACGCATGGGACCCACTTCACTTTTTAGGTGATGACTATACACCTCTTACAGAAAGGATTTATAGTGAAATAACCGTCAGCAAAGTTTGTGAAAAATTTTTCAAAAACACTGGAGCCTCCCTGGGTTCTCAGTAACGCTCTGTGGAATATTTGCAGTATATTTTTTTCATAATCTAGAAACAAATATAAGGAGACGTTTTTCGATTTGTTACAAAATATTTTTTTGTTTCAAAAAGTTATGGACATTTTAATTTTGGGAAACAAAATGTTCCTATAAAATTAAAATTAAAATGGCCATAACTTTTTTGGGAAAAAAAAATAATTTGCAACAAATCGAAAAACGTCTGCTTATATTTGTTTCTAGATTATGAAAAAAAATATACTGCAAATATCCCACAGAGCGTTACTGAGAACCCAGGGAGTGCTCCAGTGTTTTTGAAAATTTTTTCGCAAACTTTGCTGACGATTTTTTCACTATAAATACTTTCTGTAAGAGGTGTATAGTCATCACCTAAAAAGTGAAGTGGGTCCCATGCGTCGTTTTCAAGATATGGCTAACTGAAATATCACGCATCGCCACTGCTCAAGAGGGTTGGATATATTATAGAAAAGGCGCTGGACAACCCATAAGAATAGCATACAAGGAATAGAGGACACAAATTGTTTATCTTTATAGATGATCATGATATGTTAAGGTGTTTTTGGCAGAAAATTCCGATAAAATGATGTGCTCATGAAAGATATGTACATTATCGTAGCTTTAGCCTAACTAGTTTTACTTCTAATTGTCATGTTGTTTGTCTTCACCACATTTGCTTTCATTGTCAAAGTAGAATTAAAATACGAATTCAAATTCAATTAGACCATAACAAATTGCTTGATGGAATTTGAGGGCAGGCTTATCGCATATAAATAAGGATACATTCAAATAATATAATGCCCCCATTTTATAGTGTTTATATTACGATACCAGTAAGCTGACACATTCTTCTTCAATGGTATAGACAATAACTAGATCTCTCCTATATAAAAAATGGAGGGGTATAACAGGTTGACTAGTTAGTATGTTTGTTAGCACATTAACGAAATTTCAACGATGATGAGTGATGAGATGAACGTCCTAATAAGTTAAAGATTACCTCATAAACTATCATTCGCAATAACATATGCCTGTACCCACTTCTCGTAGAAACAACGACATAAGTGCAAACTTTTCATAACCGAAGCTGCTAATACTACGATAGTCTTAAAACACAACTTCATCTGGAAAACCAAAGATAAAATTGTAACTCCTGCAGCAAAGGCAAAATTTTAACTAAAGACATTATGGGGCAAAATGACACGTGCCATTTACTTACTATTTTTCGCGCTTTTAATGGAGATAGCTTTCCAAAAACTTACTAAAGATCTTGTAAATTACATAGACATAACTAGAAATATGAACAATAACATTCTAATATTTTTATGCAATCTACCTTATGCAACAACTATCAACATTTTTCTTGGAACAATTTTAAATATGTTCGAATATGATTTCCTAACAATTAACACATTTGCACTTACGTCATTATTTCTCCAGAAACGTGAATATGTACCATTAGTTTATGCACACAAGTACACACATTATTCTGAGATATACATTTTTTTTGGCACAAAAGATAATCGTAGGTAGGTACATATCCCTCTTACGTTGTGGACTTAATCGAGGTGCTAAATATAAATATCGGATAAAACTTTTTCAGTATATTTTTTTCTTCTTGGCGCAAATTACTTACAAAAAAGCACGCACTCAATTTATGGCTCATGTATGGATGACCAGATATAAGAGATGGCCGTTATATCCCATAAAGTGGCTTATTATGAGCTGTACGTGAGAAATTTCGCTCTTTGAGACGTGGCACGCCTACGTAAACAACACGAAAGTAAAGTCATGTTCGCGAAGTAAATCCGAGATTAGAAAACGAAGATAGAAGCCATATTATTCATAGAGTATTATATAGATATTTTTAATTTAAAGATAGAGTAGTATTCACAAAATTGTGTTTTTGTTTTTTGATAAATTGTTTAAAAAGGTATTTTTTTTTTTAATAATTTTCAATATAAGGTCAAGGGATTTATTTGTCCTAATGAAGTCTTAAACTCAGTTTTAACATAAGTTGTTCTCAGTGTCTATTTTTTAAAATTTCACTGGGACGCGTACCCGGAGTCCCACAACAATTTTAGACATATTATCACTGGCACACAAAAATAACAAAATTTTCTGAACCCGAGGTCTAACATGTCAATTCTTATGTATTTTGACGCACTGAATGCGAATCCGATGTTCGTTTTGTTCCATCACCCACCAGTTTTCCACAAACCCTCAATTTTGGAACATAATTGCCCAAGAAAATACCAGTCTATTTTTGTACCGTTTAGTCTAGTCTAGATATATCGTTTCCGGAACATTTTTAACCGCTGAAAACTGTTCCTTAGTCCAACAGAATTTTCTTCTGACCCTTCTTTGATCCAAAAAAGTCCAATTTTGTGCCAAAATTGACCAAAAAAGATACTAAAGTCTATTTTTTGTACCGTTTATTCTAGATATATCCTTTCCGGAGTACTTTTAACCGCTGTGAAGGATTCCGTAGACCAAATTTACTCCTCATTATTCAATTTCCTACAAAACCCCAAATTCGGGATACAATTTAGCAAACAACTTTTAAATCTGTTCTATTTACAATTTCTTTACGACATATCATTTTCAAAGTATGCATTGAATACATTGTTTATTTGGGTACGTTATCGAAGAGTAGATTTATAAGAAATAGTTCTTAGTGGATGACTTCTTTACCAAACCGAAACAACCAGTGTAGATTGATTTTATTTTTTTCTTTATTTCTAAAAAACCTAAAAGTTTTTCAATTCAATAACTTGTTAATCTTTGGAAATTCATGCAACGAATGAATAAGTTTTTCATCTTTCAAAATATCTTTTTTTCACAATTACTTTGCATGTAATGGAAATTCTGTTTTTTTATTTATTCTTGTGTTTTATTTGTTTTTATAAAGTAATGTCTAAGATATGGTTTTCTCAAAGTACAATTTTGTGCTGGCTATTTAAAGCGAGATTTAACTTTGTTTCAGTCACACAAGAAATGAATTTGTCTTATTTGTCTTCTATTTGTAACTTATACTCTCTGAATTTCAGTTTGCTTGTCATAGTTCAAGTGTTAGTTTTGCATCTCGGTTTGAGTTTCGAGACAGTTTGATCGTCAGTGTAAGTTGTGCGTCTGGGTTTCATGAGTTTGCTTGTGTAAGTTTCAGTTCGAGTTTTGCCTCTGGGTTTTAGTATGAGTTTCTTTGACTTTCTAACAATGGTTTAGTCAAAAGTCATTAGTAACCAAAATAGAAAGGTAAAGTACTTTGGAATTTTTTTCGCCATTTTGACCAAAAGTTGAGCTTCTTTGGGTTACTGAAGTGTCACAAGTAATTTTTTACTACGGAATTCTTTTTTGTGGTTAAAAATGCTCCTGAAACGATATATCTGGAGTAAACGGTAAAAAAATAGACGTTTGTATCTTTTTTGGTCGATTTTGGCCCAAAAATTGGACTTTTTTTCGGTTAATGAAGAGTCAGAAGTAAACTTGGACTACGAAATGCTTTCAGCGGTTAAAAATACTCCGGAAACGATATATCTGGGGTAAACGGTACAAAAAAAATAGATTTTAGTATCTTTTTGGTCAATTTTGGCACAAAATTGGACTTTTTTGGGTTAATGATGGGTCAGAAGCAAATTTGGACTACAGAATCCTTGTCGGCGGTTATATCTGGAGTAAACGGTACAACAAATAAACTTGTGATGGAGCAAAACGGAGATCGTATTCAGCGCATCAAAATATATAAGAATATATAAGAATGTCAGACGTCGGGTTCAGAATTTTTTTGTGTGCCGGTGTTATTAATAGAATAGTTAGTTTCCAAAACGTTTAACTAAGTCTAGTTAAACGTCAAGCACTCTGTATATTAAATATGTATCTATTATGGAAAGGTAAATAATACTTCCAGTTTCAGAAGAAAAAATGCGCTCTGTTTCTTTTAAAAAATAAGGGCGAATAGCTAAAAATAATTTAAAAAAAGTTCGTAGAACGAGAGGTATATGATTTTTCGATCAAATGGACCCCATAGACACGAATCTGAGCTTGTTTTAACTCTGTTGCATTTGGTTTTCCCCTAGGTAACAAAAAACTGTAGAAAACCCCATAGCATTCAGTTCCCTGTAGTGGGTGGGAAAATTCGTGATCAAGCAACCTCAAACTCTATAACTCCTTAGGACAAAGAAAGTAGAAAGAAGTTAGATTGTTGTTAGATGGTTCAGAACTTTGATGAATATTCTGATCAAAATATTATGGACTGATGAAGTCATTATTGTTCACAGCTGGAGTTTTTAATAGAAACAATCGATGGTCTTGAAAACGAGGAATATTTTACTTTTTTATTTAACAAAATTAATGTTTTTTTAATTTCACTTTGTTAGTTTAAAAATTTCAATTGTAGTTCATTTTAAAGTAAAATGAAATAAACGATATATTTTTTTAAATTATAAAAACATCATTTATATGTGTTAAGCATAATACGCCATTTTTCAGCCAACTTTTATGTTTGAACTAATCATAATACTCAAAATCTCCCTGTATGGTATGTAATACATTTTTAACATAACACGTAAAAAACTTTTTTGAAAAAGTAAATCAACTGGCGAAAACCACATCCTTGTAAGTTCGCTCTGTAAGAGATATTTACAATCAAAATGGGTAGAATTTTCTGGGACGTCCAAACACAATATTTTTAAAAATTAAATTACCAACCCATTTTGAAAGTAAAGCGTAACAAACTATACATAATTGGAAAGCGTATGGATGCAGCTTATGTTTGGTGTAAACGTATACAGGGTGATACATCCAAATAATGGCGAATTTTAACGTTGAAATTGACCATATTCGAAAAACACCCTGTAGGACAAGAAACACCCTGAAGTTTTTAACAGCACGAAAAAAAACTTTTTTGAAATCGACTGGCAGAAGCTGCATCCTTGTAAGCATTTAAAAAACATTTAAAAACTAATTTTTCTGTCAAAAAAATTGAATTACTAAAACTTTAAAACCATATTTTTGGTATTGTATATAAAATAGTAGCGAATTTTAACGTTGGAATTGACCGTATATCAAAAACATCCTGTAGGATAGGTAATAAGTTTTTAACGTAGTACGAAAAAAAATTGAAAAAAGTAAATCGATTGACGAAAACTTTGTTAAACTCGCTGTAACAAAACATATTTACGATCAAAATGGGTTAGAACTCTCTGTGACACCCGGCAGTGGCGGTTGGTGATATTTCAGTTAGCCATCCATATCTTGAAAACGACGCATGGGACCCACTTCACTTTTTAAGTGATGACTATACACCTGTTACAGAAAGGATTTATAGTGAAAAAACCGTCGGCGAAGTTTGCGAAAAAAATTAGAAAAAAAAACTGCAGAACACTTTTTTTTCCATAATCTAGAAACAAATATAAGGAGAGGTTACAAAATTTATTTTTTTTTCAAAAAGTTATGGCCATTTTAATTTTGGGAAACAAAATGTTATAACCTATAAAATTAAAATTAAAATGGCCATAACTTTTTGAAAAAAAAAAGAACATATTTTGTAACAAATCGAAAAACCTCTACTTATATTTGTTTTTAAATTATGAAAAAAAATATACTGCAAATATTCCACAGAGCGTTACTGAGATCCCAGGGTGTTCTGCAGTTTTTTTTTTAATTTTTTTCGCAAACTTTGCTGACGGTTTTTTCACTATAAATCTTTTCCGTAAGAGGTGTATAATCATCACCTAAAGAGTGAAGTGGGTCCCTTGCGTCGTTTTCAAGATATGGCTAACTGAAATATCACCAACCGCCACTGAACCCGGTATTCTATAGAGATCAAAAACGTATTAAAAACTCATCCTATAAATATCGTTAGAGGATTAAAATCAACTTAGAGACATGAAACATCGGCAACACAATAATTTTCCACGGAGAATACGACTTTATGTCAGACAAGCGGAAGTGAGCCTCGTCGAGGGAGATAGTCATTAAATTGTATATTTTCAGGTGGAGGTGCTCGTTACAATTTGCATAACGATTTTACCGATAACTTTGTCAGTGCAAAGTTTACATGCTGCGGCAGCGTGTAGAGAATTCCATTTTCTAGGGAGGAAATGGAATCTGCTTCGGTAATTTGCATAGAATTGGAGATTAACCTGCCTTTAACAAGTTCCCCGTTCACCCGATATTTTCGCACAATATGGGACGCGCAGGGGCGCTGTCAGTATCAGCGTCGCAAGGGTAGATGATAGATAAGAAGATGCATAATTGGTTGATAGTAACAAATTACGTTTTCATGGAAATTATCGATTTATTTATGACGTGAAAAACTCCACGCCATATTGGATTGTTATTATACATCTTTTCGAACTGTGCCATGCATATATTTGCTGCGATTTTAACCAAAAATGAACCAAACACATTTATTATATACATTGTTAACCTTGTCCATACGTCATTTAAATTTTTCCATCATCATAAAATATGTGGCATTATTTTCCAAATCAAAAAATATCATTTTGTCCATTTTGAGGTTATGGTGCCGTGTTGCTTGTACAGGGTGATCGATTTATCAAGTGAGTTTTTCTCAGAATCAACTGATATAAATTAATTTTTGTGGAAGGTAAATTACTTTTTACTCACCATCACTCAAATTTAAAGCAATAATAAAGAATATGTCTTAAGGACGCTAAGCGCCGGGACGCCTCACAAATATTTTTTTCAGCTATATATCTTTACCATTGCAAAGGTATATTAATTATTAATTATTTTTGTATTTAACATTTTTTTGTATCTTGAATATTTAAAAAGTTATAATCGATTTGCTGTTGTCTGTTTT
This sequence comes from Aromia moschata, assembly GCA_029963805.1. Classification (NCBI taxonomy): domain Eukaryota; kingdom Metazoa; phylum Arthropoda; class Insecta; order Coleoptera; family Cerambycidae; genus Aromia; species Aromia moschata. The sequence continues at coordinate 32,001 of JAPWTK010001032.1, read as the reverse complement.
TCTTGTAAACTGCTAGCTAAATGAATATAATTTCTGTAAAGAGTATATCAATTTACGTGCCTTTACAAAAGCCACAAGCTTCTACCTTTTTTGGTAGAAGAAATGATATAGAAGAATATATATTTGGTCTACTAAAACGTCCACATGAAAACATTATAAACCTACTAATAGTCTATTTCTAAATTTCACACCACTGAGGAAATATTCTAATGCACATAAGAACTGAGTAATAAACCGTATTCAACTTTAAAAACTCCCATAATTTAACTCTTGCGTGTTCAGCATTTCATAATCGAGGCTTTTATTACGTTTTAACAATATCTCATTTTATTTCAAATTTAGTTTTCTTGATGCCTCTCTGATTGCTACTTTAGGATAAGTGTGAAATTATGTGTGAAAAACAGTTTTTGGCTCAACTTTTTGGTGAAAAATGACGTAAACATATACTTACTTATTAAAGTAATTGATATTATTATTCGAATAATTCGAATAAAGACAAATGGGTTATACACAAAACAAATTTTGTTCTGATTTGAAGTAAAAAATCACTGCGGCCTGTGCTGAATTAGGTGGAACAATTTTTTGAAAAGTAAGTTCTAATGAACTAAGGAACCGTTATTAGTTGTGCTTAAATAATAATGGTGCATATATTGAACATTTATTAAATAATTAGCTTTTTACTTGTTGTTTATTTACTTATTTGTTTAGTTACTTTATTTACTTATTTGTAAAGATTTCAGTTAGGACATTTGTATGTATATTGTTTATTGTTTAGGTATCTAAAGATATCTGTTTATTATAAATAATACAATATTTTAGCTATTAAAACCTAGGTTTAATTTATTTTCTGTTGTAAATGAATACACATAGCAATAGCCTCAGAAAATGAAATTTTGAATGGTGCAATATTTACTATAAAGGAATTCACCGGGAAACCGGTCATAACTTTTGAAACAATTATAATATTAAAAAAATATGTATATACAAAATAAACGCAAAAATTAAAAACATTTTTACGATCATAAACACATGTAAATTTGCTTTAAAAATTTGAGGAGTCGCGAAGCTTGGCATTGTTACTTTATATTTTTTATTTCCGTCTTTCATAATTTTTGGTAAAAACAAGTAAATTGATAATGTCTTATACAGAAATTATATTCATTTAGCTAACAGTTTACGAGAAAAACAGATAACTTAATAATAAATCCACCATAACTTTTTAAATATTCATGATACAAAAAAGCTAAATGGAAAAAGAACTCATATACCTTTATAATTTAAGTAAAAAAGGTAAGTTGCTAAAAAAAAATTGTTTGAGGCATCTTGATGTTTAGCGTTGTTAATTTTGAGTGAAGAGAAGTAAAAGTGATTTACCTTTCACAAAAAATAATTTCTCTCAGCCGTCTGAAAAAAAAACTCACTTTCTCGTGAGTTTGAGAAAAAAATTGGAAAAACGAGTGTCTGAAAAAATACCGGATAGGGTTATTAAGGAAAAACGCTTTTCCTACGATATTACACAGTATGCGATTTTCAAAAAAAAAAATTAACATCAGGTTTTTTTTCAATTTCTCCAAAATAAATAAATCATGATAACATGCCATAAAGCTTGATGACAACATGATACTTCATTGGATTTTTTTATTTGGATTTATTCCGTAACAAAAATACGACAGTACATTATTCACAACTTCATTTCACTTCCTGGAGTTTCTTACTATTCAGTCTCAGCTGGTAACAACATAATATAATTTCTTTTAGCGGTCAACAATTGGAATGGGATAGTCAACACAAAACAATTGCCGTGTACACCGCCCAACAGAACACTATTATTGAGTAGGAAATGCACATCTTCATTATTAACAAAAAAAAGTAATAATACAGGTCTTTAACATTACTAACTTTATGCGACAGTAAGCAAAAGGAACATACAGGCATATAATAATTAACAAAGCAATACATTAGAAGAGTAATTATTTTTCAACGATTTTCCATAAATTTACTTCATTGTTTAGTCATATAAAATACACGTAGGTATAAAAAAGACTTACGTGTAGTCTCTGCTCCCTCGTTAACTAGCTGATCGTCTATCTGAAACAAAAGAAAAATCTTGTCATTTACATTGTCCCATGTCAACGTTACACTAACCAATAATGATTACCAAATTAGTCCTCGAAAATATAAACTAGACAAGAAAACCTACGATATAGGGTAAATTCGGGAGAAATGACGCTTGTTTTGAAAAAAAAATCTTAACGGATCATTTGGCAAAACTGTAAATTATTTCATTTGACAAAACTGTAAATTACAGGAATGCATAGATACTTTATATGCTAATGTTATTATAAACACATAAATGTATGAGGAAATTACAACAAAAAAAATCATTATAGAAACAAACGAAATCTGGCCAAATATCCTAACCATATTATTATGGCGAAATGACGCAGATACTCTGGGTGATACGGCTTTTAGATAATAATAATGAATTACTGTCGAGTTTGCTGTCTTAATAGGTAAATACCAGGAAAGTCAGCAAATCATCCCAAATAAGGTGATCCACCAAGTGTTCTTGGTGGAAATTAGAAATTTTCCTGATAATCTAGTACGTAATGTTTTTTCTTGAATATTATTATTCCGTGCAGCCTGCCGGATCATACAGCTTCCACAGCTTTGTCTAAACTTTCTTGGGTCCAATGTGTCCTATTACCACAGCATAAGAAGGACCAGCAAAACCACTCTATTCAAAATCATAAGTAGGAGCATCGCATTCTATGCATCGCCCTCAGTACATAAGTAGATGGATTCGTCGTATCTCTAATGTTTTTATGTGAGCATCGACGGTACAGAGACGTATAAAAAAATTGTGTGCTTTATAAGACTACTGCGAATGAATAATGAGAGTATACATTACTGTTCATCTCAAGAATATTTTAATAAGTGTTAAATTTATGTTTATTTACGTATTTAAAACTGTTGTCACATATTCATCGTGTAAAAACAAACGCAAAAATATTTTCTTTAAAATTCCTAGTAGAACCCTGATGGTAAATATGCTTCGTTCCGTTGTAAATCGTTAGAACACGTGCAATGACCAGTAATCCGAGACCACGAAATCTGGCATACTCACTTCAAAGCGCCGACAATCGAGATATTTTGCTGGTCTTTCTTGAGCAGTCCTATTACTTTTGCGCGTACCATAAAATATAATTTTATATCATGCGTCATCTGTCCTGTTGTAAAGGAATATACGACGTAGTCGTTATTTCTGTGAGTTATATCGAGAACAGCTCCAAATTCCGCTTATACACATTGTAATTCTACTTTAAAATTTGTACTTATAATCAAATTTCATTTACTACTCTTTATCAATATTAATACTGAACATGCTCTGAAACTTTGGGATACCTACAAATCAAATACGGTCACCAAATCTTTATTTACAGAGATTTATTAAAATCTGTTCGACACAAGGATACGATAAACGAACGACAACGAATAGCGACATACTGAGCGATATCTTCGTAGATAGTTCGTCATATCACTCAGCGCGTCGCAACATCCTGATTTACCCTAGGTATATTTCACATATAATCTATATTTCACATTCATGGTGAATAGTATATCATAAAAATTAAACAGTTTTTAAAACTTCTAATCTGATACAAAACGATTTACTCGTAGTCTTCGTGCATTGGAGGCAAATTCCTCTTCAATTTAAATGAAATAGGGATTTGATGTCCACCGCTTCACCGTCTATAAAACTCACGACACGCCCCTGCCCTCAAATATTTAGGAAACCACATACCAGACTTTTCTAAAGAACAATATAGGAATTTAAAGTGCTTGAAACAAATATAAAAAACTAGCGATTTTCTAGATAGTTCTCATATCACTCAGCCGTCCAACCTATTTACATAAGTATATAACATTAAGGTAAATATATCAAAAAATAAAATCACCCCTGCCCTCAAATATTTAGGAAACCACATACCAGACTTTTCTAAAGCACAATATAGGAATTTAAAGATGCGTTCGTGCAAGACATCCAAAATAAACACAATATGCTTCACATCATTCCGTCAATCCACTAAAATCATAACGTGCACAGTATCGGTATTTCCCTAAGTAGACAGAGAAATGGGTCTATCAGCGCGACATTCAACTTTGACCTTCGCTTTCCCTCCCTTAAAATCCGTAGATAATCCATTTTTTTATAGTCGCGCAAGGAAACCATTTACCCTTCAAGATGTCCGCATAAATTTCGTTATCGGAAAATGATTAACAGAATAAAGGAGAATATTTTATTTACGACCGATACTATATTTTACCAGTACCTACTAATTTTTTTGGCATGAGTTAAACAATCTCAATTCGCTGTCAATTTAAATTCTCTATCACAACTTTCTTACCGCTAAAAGCTTAATATCTTCATATTTTTTGCGGTGATTTTTTTTTTTTCAGAAAAATTAGACAACATTTGTAATTGGTAAGTACATGTAAGTATTTAAAATTTAAAAATCATGTTATTGCCTTTAACTTGCCAGACGAAATATTATTAGAATAAATTAACATACAGTGGCGACTTTTCACGTGAAGTGCGGAAGTCCTACTTCATCCAATATTCTTAGTAAATACTGTAGGATCACTGTACTATAGGATCACAACCTAATCAAGAAACTATTCTTGAAACTCCAAGTAAGAGTCTTCGAGAGAATGCGTTCAGTGTCCTTCAACTTTCCGTCCATCTTCGAAGTAGAACTACCACAAATACCACTGTTGTTTTGTTGTTGGGTAATGGTATATTACAACTAGTATGTTAGTGCACTTTCCAGCGAGTAATGTATAATATTTTTTTTACACGAGCCATGACAAAAAAAAACTGGTATCAATACTCAACTGTCGATCGCATACAATTAACAGAAAACCCGCATTAAATCAATCAGAAAGGTTTTCATGATAAGGAAATCATTTTTCGTATGGTTTCTCAGCTAATTCCATCATTGGTTCATATCTTTTCGAGCAAATAGAGACCTTGTGTCCTTCAACTTTCCGTCCATCTTCGAAGTAGAACTACCACAAATACTACTGTTGTTTTGTTGTTGGGTAATGGTATATTACAACTATTATGTTAGTGCACTTTCCAGCGAGTTATGTATAATATTTTTTTACACAAGCCATGACAAAAAAAAAACTGGAATCAATACTCAACTGTCGATCGAATACAATTAACAGAAAACCCGCATTAAATCAATCAGAAAGGTTTTCATGATAAGAAAATCATTTTTCGTATGGTTTCTCAGCTAATTTCATCATTGGTTCATATCTTTTCGAGCAAATAGAGAATGGGGAGGTCGTAACTGGTGAATTAGTCGACTTTAACTGTTACTGGTGAATGATACCTGTAAATGTACCGATATTTAACATACATTACGATACCTGTAATGTATGTTATGTGATTTCACAGTTGCAAAACGAGAAAGAAAATTATTGAAAACATAATTTTTATGCAGGTTGGAGCACACCGCACATTTATCGACCAGTTAAAGACTTGTTAACTGCTGCTTTTAAATATTGTTATGTAGACATTCTTCTGTAGACGTGTTACTAGTAGATATCCTGAAAATTCATGGCTACCACGTTCGCTTGATTTGAACGTAGAAGATTTTTGGCTCTGGGGTTATTTAAAAAGTTTAGTGTTTAGAATACGATCGATAAGGCTAGAAGAGTTACAAAAAAACAGTATTGGGCAAGTCGCTGCAGTTAAACCAGAAATGTTTAGTACAATACAAGTACTTTCTATAATTTGGAGGCAAGTTTGGTGCTTCTACATTATCAAAATAGAACCGGGTACCTGACCATATTGAACAGGTACGGTAACCAGTGTTTTCCAGAATTAACCAGAAATGATCTATTATTCAAGGAATTCAGTTTCTATCGATTTTTGTTGTTGGCTTAATTTGTTGAATTATATAAGTTGAAATATATCCTTATATATTTAAAATGACCTTGTACCTTGAGCCATTACTTTGAGATCAATCTAAGGAGATAAGGAACTGAGATATTCGAGTTCACTGTCAAAGTGACATGGCAAATCTCAAAGGGCCAAAAGTAAAAGGTAAAGGTAAAAAGACACTGTCAAAAAAGGAAAAATTCCAAAAATAGAGAAACGATCACAAAGATCAGAAAGAGGAGATACGCCAAAATGAAAAAACATAATATATACCAACGTTTTCAAAAATATCAAAACACAAAAAAATGTCAGAGGTCAAAGAGGCCAAAATTTAAAAAGGGAAAAGTTGAATGTCAAAAAATGGAAACAATAAAAAAACAAATGAAAAGTATAAAAAACGGTTAGTCATCTACAAGTATAAATTTTATACTTTTTATTTAGTCCTTTAGAAAACTTCTTTTGCAATGAAAATATTATTTAAAACATCCAATTTATAACTATTTACCATTAAATAAAAAGATTTTAATATTTTTATTAAATAAATATAAAAAACTAATTCCACAATATAATATATTATACACCTATTAATTATATTTTAATTACTATTTCATTTGGTTTCTCTCCTTTTACAAAAATTATTTTAGGGAAAATTAAAATTGATTGTTTTTTAAAAATATATATTTTTTATCAAATAAATCCCCAAACTTCCCAACCATTTTTTTTTTCGGCGGCTTTTTCCCGGAGGGGGGGCGGGAGTCTCTCAGAATTATAAAAAAATTCCTCTATCCTTCTGGAAAAGGATTATAAAATTAATCGTAATTTAAAATTATAAATTTTAGGATTTAAAACAGGTCAGCGTCGACGTCAGGCTGTGACACGGTGGTTCAGGGAGATGGTACCTACACACCGTCAATAAGCGGTGAAATACCTACAGCGGATTTAAACTGCTACGGAATTACATACACTCGATACGGATCGTATCCGTCATGGGTTAGCATTGGTTTTCTATAAGAAAAACATGGCGGATAAGATTCTTCTCGCGTGTACGTAATACTGATGCCGATTCTGAACAGGCATCAGTTGCTATACATAGTTAGTATGATGAAGTAAAATCGTGTATTACTTTTTATTAAATCTAGTCGAGACTAAATAGATAGATAGTAGACTTTCTAATCGATAAATAGTATAGACTATCTTATCTAATAGATAGTAGACATTATCTATCTATTTAGTCGCGACCAAGTTAAGGAGGTTGACCACCGAAATGCGGGGCAAGGGGAAACTCCTATCTCTTCCATGTAGGTATAAATAATCAGGGTTGCAACTTACAAAAGTGAAATGTTGATATCAAATTTTTTTTTAATTTAAAATGGAACTCTCTGTGCAGTATGTTTATAATGCACGATAAATTAATAATTTATTATTATATACTAAGATTTGGACAATGAAATAATTTATTGACGGGTTTTTAACGTTTTAGTCGGAAAGTAGGGCAACGCTGAACGGTTTGAAAGGTTTGCTTTCGGCAGTTGGCTAGGCCAAGAAGACTAGAACAAGGAGACCGAGCTGGCGTAAAATAGGTACCGAGAGAACGCCACAAATGACGTCGAAATCCGCTAGGGTATTAGCGGGAGTTTCGTAAACAGAGCCTCTAACCCTGAATGTATCCGAATCTTGTACTTGTGCGCTTTGCGCAGATAATAGTCTACCGCCATATTGTTTATATTTCGACGTATTTTGTGCCGCCCGAAACACGCGAGCTCGGTCTCCTTGTTCTAATCTTCTTGGGCTAAGCTACTCGACGAAAATTGTTGACAGAAAGTAATTCTAACCTCAAAAAGTTTGTCGGTAATGGTTCGGCCAAACGGAATTGGATAAATCAATTGAGAAATCTGTTAGATTACATAGGAAAGGTCATTTTATTTCGGTAAAACAATTACGGAGAATGCAATGTGGCGTTGAGGCAGAGAAGAAACGCAAAAAGGAACAATTAGGAGACGCAGCGTTGCCGCCTCGACAGAGCACCAGACCGATTGCGTGAAACACTCAACATTAAATTGATAATTGCGTGCAACACAGCTCAATCGTCATAATGTTCTTCCTAGACGTTATTGCTATGCGTGTACAAAGTTTCAGATTTTTTTAATCATTCAAAACGTAGTTTTTATCAAATTCAATAGCTACGTCCATAAGAGCCCATGTTAAATTACTTTTTTTGATATTTTTTTTCTCAAAAACTAGATGGTGAAAAAATCCCAAACAATTCTGAAGATCAAATTGTATTACTTGAAGAATATATATCAACAATTTCATCAACTTTTAATTATTTTTGCACTTCCAGACCAACCTTCTTAATGCAAATTTGACGGCACGCCCTTTCATTTGTGCAACCCCTGTGAGTGTTCATTTCACCTGCATTTTTTTTGGGTCTCTCGTTATAGCAAGCGGTCCGTACATGCGTGCTGTGTGTGCCGTGGCCGTGTTATTTCTCACTTCGCTATCTCGACAACATATTGTCTTTAACATTCCGGTGTGGCCATCGTCCGTGCCAGCCACTGACTAGACATAGGTCCAACAAGGTCGGCAACTCTCAAATATCCTTCCTAAAGCACTATATAACGGTAAAACCCTTAAGTTTATATGAAGCAAGAAATATTCTCCTTTCTTCGCGGACCTCGATCTTGTTAGAATTTATCAGCATGACATCTTTGACAACGAATGACGAGTCTTTAATTGAGGTATGGGCGCCTGCGGACCTATAGTGCGTTTTAATGGTATTTTGGAGGTCCGATAAGGTCAGCAACTACCAAATATTCTTCCCAAAACACTCTCTAATGGTAAAATTATTAAACTGATATGAAGCGAGAAAAATTCCTCATCTTTTGTCCTCGTCCGCCGATAAAATATATTGTCGGACATGTAAAACATGTCCAGTCTCGTTCAGAGGGCGACATCGCGTATGTAACGCCACTGTAGAGGCTTGTACTAAACAAGAACATTTTGGAGTTGACTGCTCTTTGGATGAAAATAAATTTTACACAGCTTTTACAATCGGCAAATTAACAGTTTTAAAACGAAGTATACAATTTAAGTTTTTTTATTTTGTGTATAAAGAATACAAAGAGTGAATTTCTGCCACAGCAAAATACGGACTTTGTTTTTCCAAAACGAATTTAGATAACAAAATGTGATAGTTTTGAAAAGGAGCTACGACAATACGAACGAACTACAGTCTTGTCTTGAGGGCATACGAAGGTATAATGTCAAATTCGATAATTCGACAGCTGCTGCGGCAAATGTTTCGAAGCAAGTGCTTCGTAGGTCATGGTACGACAACTCGTTTACACTATGATGCAGTCCCTTCTTTAAATTTGTTAACAACTAATAGTAGGTTTTTATTTTTTTTAATACGTAAAACCTTAAGATATTGTTTAGTAGATTTAGTATACCAGTTAATACCCGGCTGCGTTAATTAATTGAGTTAAGGACTCGACTTCTTAAGGAAAGAGAAAAAAATTTCATTCACTGTTTAGATGAAATGTCCTTAAAGTCCAACTTGTTTTACGACATATCTCGAGATCGAATAGTAAACCCTAAACCCCTAAATGTATTAGGGGTTGTTTCCGATCAGGGATCACATTTTCAGAAATTAGTTAAAACAGACTTAAAATTAACTGAAAATAATGTTTCATTTTTTGTTGATGATATTAAAGTTGTTTATTTTTTTGATGTCCCACATCTATTAAAATCTACAAGAAATAATTTTTTTTCTTATAGTTTCTTATTACCAGAAGGGGCAACGAGAAAAGATTACCTAGTCACTTTTTACAATAATGACAAACTTAAAGAGTACCGACTTTATCCGAAATTAACCGATGAACACCTATACCCGAATAATTTCCAAAAAATGAAAGTCAAGTATGCTTCACAAGTTTTTAGTCATTCAGTGGCCGTTGCTCTTTCCACTTACATCGATTTTAAAGTTTTGCCCTCAGATGCAAGAATAACTGTAATATTTATAAAAACTATGAATGATATTTTCGATTTACTAAATTCTTGCCATCTAAATAACTTTAATGCGTTCATGGGGACGCAAAAACAGTTAGAATTATTAGATACATTTGAGGCATTGTTAAATCAAATAAATGTGATTAATAGTGAAGGAAAAAGTGTTACCAAGCAAATGAAATTTATATTTGGCTGGAAATTAACCATTAACTCACTAAAATTGTTGTGGGATACATTAAAAACAAAAGGCTTTACGTTTCTACCCACAAGAAATCTTAACCAAGATTGTCTTGAGAACTTCTTTGGCCAGATCAGAAATTGCTGTGGCAATGCAAGGAATCCAACACCTATTCAGTTTGGTAGAGCTTTTAAAAAGTTATTTACTTTAAAATACTTAGATCATGCCGATGGAACAAACTGTATGAATGACACAAACAAAATTTCTTAAATATTAATTTGAATTTAGTAGACAGCTGTAAAGAATTTATTGTTCCACTGTCAACACCACATAAATGTTTAAAAGTCTTTACCACTGACTACAGAAACCATAGTAGTACAGAAGGTAATGCACTGGTATATGTTACGGGCTATCTTATTAAAAAATGCTTGGTACAACATTCTTGTCCGGTATGTCTAGAATTTACAAATGCAAATAATTTAGAAACAACGGCGGTGCATTTTGCTAAAATTAAAGCTTACACTCTTACAAATTTACCATTCGGCGGTTTAACAGTGCCTGCACTTAATATAGTGGAATATATAGTGCAACTAGAAAATATATTCATTGAAAACTTCAATAAACTGGCCTCAGCCGACTCTATAGGGAATAATATCAAAACATTATTAAAGAATGTACATTTTACGCATCCTTGTGAAAGTTTTCCATTAGATTATCTAATATCTCTTTATATTAGGCTTCGTTTATTTTATACAGTAAAGTTCGCAAACCGTGATATTAAAAGTAAAAAAAACTCAAAAAACACTTACTAAATTAATGATTTTAAAAAAATTTGTGAATATAATGTTAATTATCTGTCTGTTATAACTTATCTGTTACCTATATTAGTCTTACTCAATGTTGCAATGTAATCAGTTTAATAAACATTCTGATGTTATTTATATTGTTTTATTCCAACAAAATATTTCAATTCAATACAAATCCATATTCACAACATACCAAAGTGCATTTTTACCGTCCCCCGTAACAACGCTCACGAATTAGGAAGTCCGAGTACCTATCAAATACTCCCGTAAACCATTGTACAGCCGTAGAGTGGCGGCTGGCCTTTGTAACCGCTCGATCAAAGTACCGACGGAGAGTGGACCTTCTAGTCTAGTTTATGTTCGGTGGTTTTATTTTTCACTAACCAGAGGCGCAACATTAGTGTTTCAATTTAATCCAAATTATTATCTGAAGTAAAAAATATTAAAATGATTTCTATCAAACAAATCGTGACACTTTTAAATATTGAAATCAATTTCAGCAGCCACAACATGCTCTTCTGGTCAGGATACAACCTACACGTTCTTTCTTTATCATTCGCCGTCAAATACGTCACACCGATGAGATCTAATAAGATCGATATCCGGAGGATCTGTGGCTTTTGGCGACAGATGACGAAAAACTTTGTTACTGCCTCAAGTCTCTAGTCGAGATTAAATGAGTTAGAGAAAACTTTCCGGCACGGGTGAGCTTTCCTTTTATTTTGTGCAACCCCCGTGAGTATTCACTGCGCCTGCATCTCGTCGGGTTTCTCGTTATGGCAAACGGTCCGTGCGTGCGTGCTGTGTGTGCAGGCGGTGTCGCCGGGATTTCCAGGCCGTGTTATTTCTCGCTTCGCCTACCCCGACAGCCGAGTCTCTTAACACTTCGGTGGGTCCGTCGTCCGCGCCGGCCGCCGATCAATCCCGCTTCCGACGATTGTTTATCTGCCGATTGATTCCGAATATCTGGCCAATACACGTCGCGCGCAATTTCGTCTGACCGCTCGACTGACGCAAATACAGGGTAATATACTTAAAGTCGATCCGACCCTAACCTTTCTTACCGTTTTATCTATTAGGAGCACTCTGGAAAGAAAATAAAGCAGATTTTTACGGAGTTGTGGAATCCAGGTGGATTTATTAAGCTTTTAGAATACGGGGTGTCTCACTTAACCCTCCGTCTGTAACCAAGTATAGTAGACAAATATCCGTAATTGGTCTCAGAGACCGACTCTCCGCCGAACTAAAATAAGGTTTTATCTCAATGATTTTCACATATTTTAAAGTTGATATCATTTTAGATGTCTTTTGAGACACGTTCAGCTTTAACACGCATTTACAAATTATACAACTAAGTTGGCTTGGAATATATTAAGTTTGATATGTTCCGTAAACTGGGGTAACTTTTTGAAAATTGTAATTATGTAAAATATTTCCGGAGCTCGTATACAGGATACAAATTATTATGTATAACTATTGAAATATTTATATACAAGATGCTATTCATTGAAATTAAAATAAAAGGCAATATATCCATGTTTTTTTGTAATTACATAAGTGGACGAACAAATATTAATTTGCTTTTCCGGAATTTCCGGAATTTTAAGTGCAGAAATGTGATAGACAATTCTCAGAAGTGTTGGTTGCGTCTAGAACAAGCTTCTGTCTCATGTATTCTAAAATTAATGCCTGTGTCCTATTAAGAATGTTTGCTATCGAACTACAAACATGTTCAAGTAGGTATGTCACCTCGTGGAAATAGGTCATCACGTAATGCCACTTTCAGAGCTAATCTTAAAAAAATTATATTAAAAATGTATCCGCCAATAGGGAATCCACCAATTTTCATCAATTATTTCCACTCCACTAAGTACGTGGATATAAAGTAAAACAAGTGAACGAATAAAAAGCAGGGTTATCGTCAAACATGTTTACACAGTTATCATCGTGGGCGCTACATCAAAGAATCTCAAATTTCATCAGCCGCTACTATTCAAATGTATAACAATATTTTTTTTTTACAACGCTTGGACCAGCATTGTCCAGAGACCATACTGAACCTGACGTATAAGTTAAACGTTTTTCAATCATCTTAAATAAACTAGTAATAATCTTTATTGGATAAATGATAAACTAAAAATAACTTGCAAGTCAGACTTCCTCCATCTGGAGTATATTGCGCAATTCACTTAGCCGTTATTGCTTCAATATATGGTTATCGAACGATGAGAAAATGTAATAAAACCTATACTACTTCTTATAGAAACGGATAAAGAGAGATGTGAGTGAAACGTGCTTTCGGATATACAAAAAATTAACGTGACACATGTATGTAATGTGTGTAATTAGTTAATAGGTATGACTAAGTTTAGTGTCAGTTAAATGTTTAATTTCTATCAGCCAAATTAGAAAGCCGTAATTATACAGTTTTCACTTTTTTAAGTGCGGAGTGCGTTCGTAACTTTTAAACAGTAAGAGGTTCATTGAATTAAATAAAAGTTGGTGTTTTTGGTACTTTATATGTTATGTATTCAAACTTGAAAAACATTCTGTAATTTCAGAATAATCGCGAAATCATTAAAAAAGCTATTTTAAAATTTTACATGTGATGTTAAAAGACAGCGTCATCTCCTGATGATGACGAAACGCACACGTTGAGTGCAAAAAAAATGTTTCCTGTTGATGGTAAAGTGGCCAAGTGTGAATTTGTTTCTACGCTGAAGGTTCAAATTTTCCTCCTCCTCCTGTATAAGGAGGAGTCTCATTTAGGACATATTTCCCGTTTCTTAAAGCGTTTTTCTTGTACACAGGCCAAGAAACAGACACAAAGGCAAATAGAAAATATTTATTAGCTCAAACATGATATGTTGTCATTTTCGTTGTGTTATAAACAATTTTTGAAAATGTATTCACCCACACGATACTTTCTAAGTAGGTAGGTGTGAAAGTGAGATTCATATTTCACAATAAAATGAATAACCTTTACCTAGTTGCTTTATTACTTATTTCAGTGTTATTTTTCTGGATGGAGATGATGTCACCATTACGACTGCGAGCCAGAAATATCAACCCCACTAGACAGCTTGTCACAACTAAAAAATAAAACAAGATAAAAGCCATGCCTCTCCTCAGCATCGTTCGTAGGTACACGGTAGGTATTATTACTTTCTTTTACGTTCATATAATGAAAGAATTCTGTCTATCCTTGTACCTTGTGAGGCAACTGAAGGGCCACCGCCACGTAGAGCTGCAATAGAAGTTTTTTCGAGGCAGTTGATTAAACCTGTGTAAAATGTGCCGGAGACAAGGAGAATTTATTTCGCGAAGTAAACCAACTGCGTCCTCGCTTCTTGCGGCTCCTCCTACTGACAATAAACTCGCGCGCTTTTTGCAATCTGTTCACGAAATTGACAGTCTCTTCGTATCCATAGTGGCTCTAAAAAATAGAGCTCCGATCGCACGGAGAAGAATAGTGTCAACCCTCAGCGTTGACTCATTTCTCGTATGCCTATTGTATTACAAATATTTTGAATCTGTTAGTATCTTATTAAAAAATAAGACGATTTGGAATTGTGGTGGAGAAATATTTTTAAGCAGTTTATAGTAGTTTTTATATGCTAAGAGCTAAATAAATGTGATGAATATTCTACTCGCTAAGCACATACATACGTGAATCGTCATCACAGACTGGTGCTTTTTTTTTAGATTTGCTATGTACTAGCCTTTGTTTTTTTTCTCTGTGTTTCTAAGTCTAAAATTTTTCCCTACTTTTAGGGTCATATTGGCTTATTAATTTTTTCATACATATTTTCAATTAAATTTCTTTTTTTTTTTTATTTTTTATTTTTTTCTTATTTTTTTTTTTTTATTTATTTTTTTTTTTTTGTATTTTTTTTTTTTTTTTTTTTTTTTTTTTTTGGTTACTAAGTGTGTATATTAAGTAATGAGACTGACAACGTAGCTCCCGATCTAACAACGCTGCGGAGACGGGACTTGGAAGGGCGGTAGGTTACAGTACAAATCTGAACTTGAGAGTCATTTGTTTGTTCTTTGTGACTGTCTTCGTAAAACGTTTTTTTTTCCAGTGAGTTTTAAAAATGTGTGAGTACAACTCGGAAACCAAGCGCCAAAACATAGAATGGCAACTTCAAGGCTCTCCAAGACCCAAAAAAAGCAAGAATGAGCAAGTCGAAGATCAAATGCATTTTCAGTTGCTTTTTTGACATCCAGGGAATTGTCCACAAAGAGTTTGTGCCTCCAGACCAAACAGTAAATGAACACTTTTACGGAGAGGTTCTTTAAAAACTTCGAAAAAGGGTCATGCGTGTGAGACCAAACATCAAGAACAACTGGATGTTGCATCACGACAATGCGCCTTGTCACACAGCTATTTTAGTAAACGAGATTTTAGCCAGTAAAAACTCCAGCAAAAAAAACAGGTGTTTTTTTTTTGCTGGAAAACAGGTCTTGTGACCATAAAAAACATTCAAACGGCTGTAACCGGCAAGATGAAGGCTATTCCAATATAGGAGTTCCAGCACTGCTATGAGGAATGGAAGAACCATCTCCAGCGCTGAGTCGCTTCTCAAGGAAGTTATTTTGAAGGAGACAATATGGAATTGTAATTCTATTCAAATAAAAAAAAAAAACTAGTCTCATTATTTAATTTACATACCTAGTATCCAGTACCCATTCCAATACCTAATATGATAGTAGTCTATCCCCATCGCATGGATTAAATAAAGAGAAATCGGTGGCACTGCAGTCACTTATTATTGGTAGAATTTAAATATCAAAAAATGTGTGCCCCACTAAAAATTCTTGGAAACAGGCTGCAAAATATTTTATTTTTAATCACCAAGTAAATACAATATCTTTTCATTATCGTTTCTTTGTCGAGGTTTTGACTTTATTTATAGGAATTGCGTTCCTGAGATTTTGTAATTAGATTTTCGTTTTTGATATCTTTAATTAACTAGAAAAAAATAAAATTTTGCAAAATAACATAGCAATAAGAAGTTTCTTATTCACGTATCATTTACGAAAATTATATTCATTTCTCACTTCACTTATAATTATTTCATTATATGCCATTTCCAACATTTTTTGTGCAATTTTTTGAAAAAAAAAAACAAAATTTCGCTTCGTTTGAAGTTTCGTTTGAATTTTGTTTTACTATTCTGGCCTTCCGTTTGGATCTAGTAATAGGCCCTAAAATTTGGTGAGGGTCCCATGCTTGCTTACGAAAATACGAGAATTTAAAATTCCACCAGCCACCACTGACTACAGTGGCAGGTGAACAAATTTTCTGTAAAATGTACTCGTACAATACACAGCAAGTGAAAAACGGGTGCACCCTTTATATCAACATCTCTCTATGATGGATTAACCTAGGCGGCAAGTGGCATGATGTGCAGCCATTCATAGTAGAGTGTCCCAGAATAATTTATTCAAGGTATAATTCTCATATTAATAAATATATCTGCGTACAACAAAACAACGTTCATTTATTGTGTCGAGAATGTTAATCAGCATTATAAATCCCGCCCAAAGTAGTTCCTCCACACCACGCTTCCCCCACCCCAACTTTTTTTTTCAAATGACATCTCGTAATTTTTTTTGTACTTATACATCGGTTTATGCTTTATTGAATGAATTTTTAATATCATTCAATGCAATGAATAATATTAATAATAAACTATTAAATTAGGCGTTGGTATTGTCTAGTAGTGCTATCGCAAAATCAAACGAATGGTTTTACTTAAATTTATATTAAAATTATTTTATTTATTTAAAACGAATTGTTTTTAAAAAGCAATTATCCTTGACTTGCTGGACGACATTCCTTTAGATGAACAGAATGTGGCTTCTACGTGGCTTCACCATAATTTTTTGATTATGATTAAAGTTGGTTTACGGCGATGCGACACATAGGCAACTTATGTAGCATGTGATGAGGGTTGCCTCAATTTGATTTGGTTGCAGTAGCCCCATGACAGTTGGTGCTGGTACAACCTCCCCTATATGTCATACGTTGAATAGTGTGATATAAGTTCATAATAAAATATAGTAAACATGTGAAAAGCTACTAGTTACTTTCGTGTTTCTGCCAGCTTCAGTTATGATTAGGGCCCGGAAATGTATGCCATAACATCGGGTCGGCACTATAAAACTCTATAAAAAAAAGTTGTCTGTTCGAGAGGTGCCACACGTATATTCCTATGTATTTTCGGCTGCGGAACACGATACCGCCATCACATTTGCTCCATATCGTCCTAGATTTTTCCTAACCTCAAAAAAAGCATTAAAAACCCGGAAAATCGACAAATGAGCATAAACGATGTAAAAATCTGTTGGTCGGTGAAAATCATGACCAGAATTATGAATTCTCATGTATTATTGGCCGCTGAACACGATCCCACAGTCAGATTTGCTCCATATGGTCACATATCTTGCCTAACCTCAAAAAAAAGCATCAAAATCGCACAAAATCGAGAAAACAGCTTATTTAAATTATGTAATATCTGTTGATTGATGAAAATCATCAAAAATTGGTCCGACACACGTTTGAGGTTTAAAGAGGGGGAGACACCCCCATAACTGACCCCATATCCCAGTAACTTTACAATTAAAGCTTTTAAGCTCCAATAACAGCATACCTCCAACTTTTAAACCCCCTGACCTTCTAACATAAGCTCCAAACCCTTTTAATTTTAAACCCCTACTCCTCCTCTTCCCCCTTTTTTCAGCTTTTATGTCCCAATATCTCTTTTGGAAATATTAGAGAGTTATTATGGATAGTTGAGGTTATGGGGTTATGGTGATGTGAAAGTTCAAGTTATGGGGTCAGGGGATTAAAAAAACTTTTGATTTTTTGCGTAGATGGGCGTCTAAAAGTTGAGGTTATGGGGTTATGGGGTTTAATATTTCAAGTTATGGGGTCATGAAGTTGAAAGCTTATGTTATAAGGTCAGGGGGTTTAAAAGTTGGAGGTATGCGGTTATTGGAGCTTAATAGCTTTAATTATAAAGTTACTGGGATATGGGGTCCCTTATGGGGTGTCTTCTCCCCTCTTTAAACCTCAAACGTGTGTTGGACCAATTTTCCTTTAATTTACTGTCCAAAACCTGTAAAATAAAAAACAATCACAATGATTGGAGTTTTCTGTGGGGAGTTATTTTATTTTGAGAAAAATTTTGCCGTTTTCACCCACTGTGTACATCGTATTCAGCGGTCAAAAATGAATACATAATTCTGGGCATGATTTTCACCGATCAACAGATTTTTACATCGTTTATATGCTCATTTCTCGATTTTCCGCGTTTTTTTATGATTTTTTTGAGGTTAGGAAAAATCTGGGACCATATGGAGCAAATCTGACGGCGGAATCGTGTTCAGCGGCCAAAAATACATGGGAATATACATGTGGCACCTCTCGGACAGACAACTTTTTTTGTGTGCCTGTGGAATTAAAGCATAAACCGTATTTTTAAGCGCTTTGTAAATTAATTGCTCATTTTATTTCTTGTACTTGCATACGTACACGACTAACCGTGCCTGGGAGACGCCGTGACTCGCGTATGTGCGTTAGTACGCAATTCCGTTGCGGTTATGGCAAACTTTCCTATGCCTAGTTATGATGAATTTAATTAGAATATTCCGCGATGCGACATTTGTGTTAAAAGCACCATTCCTAAAATGGCCAGCACATTAGCCTGATCTTTCCTCTCTACATTTTTTCTTTTGGGGTATTCTAAAAGAAAATATTTACAATACATAGCCTCACATTATGGATGATTTGAAACATAATATTACTCAAGTTGGACCATTGACATGATAAACGCAGCGAGTACAAGAAATCTTGAAAAATATAGAATATTGATGTGTACGAGGCAAAAGGAGGTTTATAATTTGAACGCCTTATGATGTAATTATGATTTAATTGTTTCAAAATCATTTTTTCGTGTTACCCATTCGCTTACTTAAGTAATCCAAAAGAGTGATTTAAAATACAACAACAATTTATGGACCAATTAAAAAAAACGTTGAATACAGAATTAAAAAAATATACCATGTGTTAAAAAAATTGAGGATGATACTGCAAGGGCGGCTTTACTATATGCGACATATAAAATGCAGGCATCCTTATAATAAATTGAATTCTTGCACTCCAATATCGGATTTAATATAATAGCTATGGTTTGTATAACTCATTCTGAGACACACTGTATATTCCTGTGAAAGGACATTCTATTATAAAAACGTGGGTTGAATTTCAATTTGACCTTTAAATTTGAGTCCAAGGTCAAATTCATATTCGTCGTTGGGTACACCGTCGTTGGGCACTTTCGAACTCAACAGCAGTTATCGTATTGAATATTTATGTTATCTTAATTTATTAACAATGTACATACATATATGTAGTTCAAACAAACAAAATATAACTGTTAACTAACTAACTATAGTATTTTTGGTTTTAACTAGGTGTACATTGTTATTTAGCCATTAGATTTAATTCATCATACTCTTTGGACATATTTGACACGATCATTCCAGGGGGTTCTATATCCAAAAGTAAAGGCACCAAAATCGTGAGAAAAAGACCCGGTTTATATGGGTAAAAAAGAATTTCAAATTTTGAATTTACCACTTCCACATTCCCATAGTTTATACTATGTGGATGTGGAAGTGTGGGTGTGGAAGGATACTTCCAGGTTTATTATTATTATTATTAGGTATGTGAAGTATTGATTTTTTCGTAATGTGTTATGACAAAATAAAAGAGTCTAATGACAAGGGTTCCGAACTTGTGATGTAACGCAGGACCGGACTCATAATCCGTCATGTTATTGACGGAAGATGACATATGAGAGATCAAAAAGACAGGAGTGAAAATGTGTTTATAATGTATGTAGGTAATTCTTTTACAAACCGTACGGATTTTGAGAAAAATTGACCGACACATCTCCGATTTGGCTGAAACTTTTTTCACGGATTCTATAGCGAAAAACAGATACGTGTCCGAGGATTTTTTTTTTTACATATTTTCGATAATGCAAATGATTTAAAATTTGAGAATAGCGAGTTTTTTGGCTGGGAAACTCATTTTTTAAAAATTTATAACTCCGGTTCTATTTGAGCTACAAACTTCTTTTTTTACTTCTTTTTTTTTCATTTTAAAGCTAAAGGACTGAATTTTGAGAAAAAAATTTAAAAAAATTGTTCAAAATTCAATTTTTTAACAACTTAATTGTTTAAATCAATTTTCATGGCCCCTACCTCGTAACACGTTTTTTATATTTTTATCGTATTCTCCGTCAAATTTTGCATAAAAAAAGAAACAACATGAGGCAAAAAATGTGGCAAATGAAATTAAAAAAGGCGATTTTAAACATTTTTTTCAATTTATTTGAAAAGTTTGAGGTTATGACGAAAAACAGTTAAGACAAAATTGTAGATCTTTTTTATTATCTACAATGTTTATATTTAACTTTTGTTGATCCGAGCTAAAGTTTTTGTTTATTAACGAAAAACCGTTTTTTTTTTTCATGTGTAGTGCTATATAAATTAATGTTTTAACAACAGTAATAATAAAGGTACCATATTTTGAAAACATGTTTATTATGTAAAATTTGACGGAGAATACGATGAAAATATAAAAAACTTATTAAAAAAAATCCCCAATTTTCAATGACACATTGCTATGTCTTCTGCAGATATGTTTTAAGCAATGTATGACTACTAGGCAATGGAAAATCGGATACATATTTGGCAAAAAAAAAGTCTAATGTAAATATTGTCGACTACATTCCATGCAAGGCTACATTCGCAAAACATTATGCACATATCGAACCAAAATTTCTCTTTTCTAACCGTACAAGGTATATTTTTTTGACGTATATTCGAATCTAAATGTCTTTTGCACTCTCGGCTATGGTAACGATATAATATATGTAATGGTAACGACTGTTACCATAATAAAAAATAAAAATCAGGTAATATGTAAATACAGTACACCAATTCACGAATGACTAACTCGCGACAAAAAATAGTTTTCAATGCGGCGGTCGTCCCGTTTACACCGCCGTGCCGGGGCGGCAGGGCGCTATCGGAAGAGCTCGCTGTCTTACGGAGAAAGTGTATTACAGAGTTCTGGGTTCGCGCAAAGCCTTCGTTCGGAATAACATTCTACGCATGGACAGTGGCGTGGGAATAGAGGAGCAAGAAATACGCGCTTAAAAATACTGTTTATACTTTAATTATCATAGAATTGTATAGTGCCGGCTCTGCATGAGAGCATATTTTTCGGTACCCTGCTAGTGACATATGTATATGTAGAGAAAACTGTGTGAGGAAGTAGTGCCGAATATTCGATTTTTACTTTCATGACGCGTAATGGTACAATTTTATCATGCATTAGCAAACTTCTAGACCTTGTTTAATGCAGCAGATTTAAATATAATTTTGTTTGTAGATAGTCATTAAGTTTTACCGCTACAGTATACGTAGGCCTTTTTCAGATAATAAATCTTCCGGTAAAAATTTTCCAGAAGTTGGTAAAGCTCCACAGATTAAAATGCAGAGCTGTAGACCCTAAAGTGAAATCTAAAGAAAGTTCTAAGCAGGTCGCGTTGTCAAACGGAGTTTCAATTTTAAAGTTCATTCCGGAACTCCAGCGGAGTTCCTTGTAACAATCGGACTAATTCTATTCCAATCAACTTCGGCCAATGTTAACTTGAATCCACTTTATTCTACTTCTTGTTTGGAATCTTCTCGTTGTCGGCCCTGGTCCCTTTTTTTAAGTTGGCTTTGGGACGTGGTAATCTCTATTTGTATTTAATAAAGCCTTTCCCTTTTTCGTTTTCTCCCAGTCGAATACGAGTTTTCCTAAGTAGTAATGTATACGCACTGAAATGAACGAACGGTGGCGCGGAGGGTGAACGCGAGGAAAGATGATACGTAGGTGGAAATGAAAGAACGACACCTTTGAGACCTGAGTACTAAACGCAGCACAAAATGAAATTGAGGAATTTTTATCAAGTTTATAAGGATATATCTAAAGTTTATAAAATCGGCGTGGAAACAGTACACTGTTTCCCCATAACACATAACAAATTATACAGTGCTCCATAAAGTGACCATAAATTTATTATTCTAAATGAACAATATTATTGATTCCCGAGCAGGTCATTTTTTTTACTTTTTTAATAATAATTTTTAGTTCCCTTTACCATTTTTTTAGAAACTACATTTTTTTTGATATCTAAAAAATATACTCTTTATTACAAAAAAAATTTTAAAATTATAGATTTTATTTTAGAACACAATATTCAAATTTTGAATTTTATTTATTTCTTCTTTAGTTTTTTTCAAACCCGAAAATATCCTCCTCTCCTAAAAACCAACTAAAACATGTGAAACCACCTCTAATATTTTTCAATCGGAATACCGTCAAGTCAAATAATATATTAATTAGATACTTGTAATTTTATCAAAGCCAAATAGCCAATACTTTGAGCTTTTGATAACACTCTTAAAACTCCTCTCAAAAATAAATTAAATGAAACCGTTATTTCACTGCAGATCTTCATTCCAATATTGAATTTTTACTAAACTTTAAACCCCAACTTTTTATACTACCCTTACCTCTCTTCTGCGAAACTACCCCTTTGCCCCTGCCAACCACACAACCCTTATTCTTTCAAATTTTTTCTTTGTAACCTACTTTTAGGCAAACATCACTACCCCCTTATTTTATTATTATTAATAATCTAAGATCAATAAAAAATAATTTCCTATGTGCTTTAAGTATTATACATGGTGAGTTTTTAGTGGTATTTGGTCTATATAATGTTGCTTCATAATTAAGGTTCGGAATGTTTGTCTGCCCGCGTGTAAAACGGCATCAGAGTATCCCGCGTTCCCGCGGCGTGGCGGCGGGAATGGAGATGGCGTACTACAGCGCATACGTGGGCTCTAGAACGTTTTCGGGGAGGGTCAGGGCCGTATGTAGCACGGGCGAGAAATACACGCATATGTAATGTACAAGGCGCTTAAAAAATACGGTTTATACTTCATACATTATCCCTATTCATAATATAACGAAATATAATGCGAGAGGTTTTTTGCACATTTTTGCCTCTGTTTAAAAATATTGCTGAATTTACAGAGGGTTCATATACGTGCGACTAATTCCATTATTATAAATGGAACACACTAAATATTTTGGAAATAACATACAAATTTGAGTGAAAAATCTAACCTATATCGAAACGCAGCCGTTTCGGAGATATTTGAAAAATGCCAGATGTTAGGGTCTGAAATAACCGTTCATTTTTGGCACGGCTAAAGAATATGAGGTTCTCCACTATCGGCAATTAAAATGAATCACAAAACAAAATCGCGAATGCTAGGCCAAAAGTTGAATTTATTAGTTACAGTTTACCAACTTCAAATCGAGCTAATTGGTTTCCTTCAAATGAAATATATAGGGTGTTTCATTCATACTCCTTCATCATTAGGGTCCGGAAAAGTATGCTGTCACGCAGAGCCGGCTCTATATAACTCTATGATAATTAAAGTATAAGTCGTATATTTTAAGCGCATATTTTCTTGCTCCTGTATATCCACGCCACTGACAGTGCGTACAATGCGCACTGGACTCCTGTCCTGTAATTCCCGTGCGGCAACAGAGGATTCCTTAATACAATTTCTCCATAAGACAGCGAGCTATTCCGATATTGTAAACGGGTGTAAACGTGTCGACCGCCGCATTGAAAACAATTCTTTGTCGAGAGTGACTCACTCGTGAGTTCGTGTACTATATTTACATATTACCTCCTGATTTTGTGTGAATTAATGCAATAATGACACAGTTGTTACAATAGACCGAGAAAGATGATTGACAATTACACGACGATTTTAAAATAGACGGATCACATATTTTATGTATTCTTTGTAATCGTCGATATATATTTCGTGATCGTCGAGAGTGTGAAAGACATTATACTAGAATATCCAACTAAATACTAGAATATCCATCAAAAAAATATACCTGGCACTGTTACAAATGAGGAATTTTGGTTTGATTTATGCATAATGTTTTGAGCTTGTAGCCTTTTGTGGAAAGTGGTCGACAATATTTACTTAGACTTTGTTTAGTAGAAGTTTTTTGCCAAATATGTATCCAATTTTCCATTACCTACTAATGATACTTTGCGTTAAACATATTTACAGAAGAAGACATATCAACGTGTCATGGGAAATATTAAAGAGGACATACGCAATAAATTTCTGTGACTGAAAGTGGGCGAAACAATAGATTTCGGGGTAATAAGGTAGGTAACGTTACGACGGACGGTAACTGATACGAATTTTAGGTGTTTCAGATATTTCGCTTCCGATATTGATAGCTAGTAAACGGGCTTTGTAAACAACTACTAAAAGTGTAGAAATACTGTTAGTGATACCGACAACTGTGCGAAATTCGTGAAAATAATGTGCGTGGTGTGTCGTCCTCTGCCCATGTCAACTATTTTGAATTTGAACCTTTAACTTCAGTAGATGTGGAACGATTATTTTCCCTCCACAACCATTTGTACAGGCCAAATCGCTCACGTTTAACGAGAAGGAATGCAGAAAGACTAGAGAATACAGATCGTGGCAACGTACGCTCAAGCAATGAAGACAGTCGGTGTGTCTGAATGACACAAGCAATAGGTATGTACATACATTATTAACACATTTTTACTCCTGTCTTTTTGATCTCTCACATGTCATCTTACGTCACTAACATGACGTATTACGAGTCCGGCCATGCGTTACAGCCAAAGGATTTATAGTGAAAAAACCGTTAGCAAAGTTTGCGAAAAAATTTTCAAAAGAAACTGCAGAACACTCTGGGATCTCAGTAACGCTCTGTGGAATATTTGCAGTATGCGGTTTTTCATAATCTAGAAACAAATTAAAGGAGAGGTTTTTCGATTTGTTACAAAATATTTTTTTTTTTCAAAAAGTTATGGCCATTTTAATTTTGGGAAACAAAATTTTCCTATCAAATTATAATTAAAATGGCCATAACAGTTATGGCCATTTTAATTTTGGGAAACAAAATGTTCCTATAAGATTAAAATTAAAAAATTAATTAATCAAACAAATCGAAAAACCTCTTCTTATATTTGTTTCTAGATTATGAAAAAAAAAATATACTGCAAATATTCCACAGAGCGTTACTGAGATCCCAGGATGTTCTGCAGTTTTTTTGAAATTTTTTTCGCAAACTTTGCTTACAGTTTTTTTCACTATAAATCCTTTCCGTAAGAGGGGTATAATCATCACCTAAAAAGTGAAGTGGGTTCCATGCGTCGTTTTCAAGATATGGCTAACTGAAATATCACCAACCGCCACTGGTTACAGCACACGTTCAGAACCCTATTCATCACTCACTTCATTCAAAACAGTTTCATTCAAAACAGATCAAACTATTACTAACATGTAAACAGATTCACAATTGCTGATAAATTAGCGCTAGTTGACCTAATGACCTAATGGCGCCTTTAGGCTCAGATGAAACGAGAAAGACTTCTCGTTCTTCGATACTCGTACGTCTAAACTCACCCCCACCACATCAAGTCACCACTCTCATCCCTCTAACGGCAGTCTACAAGGTTTCAATGTCCACTGGGTGAACAACATCGCCCACTTTGAGAATTTATAACCTAGGTTACAGAAAAAATGTAAATTTCAGATAGGATTGAAACATCAAAAAATAAAAAATTAAGAAGAAAAATAAGTTAAATATAGTTCTATTTTATTTTTTTTTTTTTGTGCTCATCTAGTTTTGAATTTGAATCCATAACTCATTCTTACTCCACCTTCATATGAAGAACGCAAAAACGGCATCCTTTCGAAATCGATTCCTGTACTTTCAGTTCGGATTTTTCCTAATTCGGTGTTAACTGGTGAACTTTCCAATGGTGCCCGGAAACAATACTCCAACAAACGTCGTTAATAAACCGCACATCCGCAAAGGCCCGCGTTTCCTTTACCTCCTCTAAACCTTACACAGGATCGTTCTTTTTCGGCCCAGCTGTTGCCCGGCGAAAGGGAACCGCTTATAGGCAAAGTTGTGCAATTCGTGCCACTCCCAACTTCCCGCCGGAAACGCAATTTATCACGGCCGTTCTCTCATCTTTTTTCGTTAGTTCTTTTGTTGGTGTTCGGTCCCGAAAACCGGCAACACATCTTTCTACTCAGCCGCGGGATGTACAAGCGAGAGGGCGAGTTTTTAAAGATGTATCGTAAAATTGTCGACAACTCCCGCACTTAGGGGTCGAAGGGACTTGTTTATTGCCACGGCGAGTGTGCTGCTTACGGCTTACTGAATGTGCCGAAATGTCTTATCTTAAAATATTTATTTTTCAAGTCCCACGTTACACTGTTGTTTTTGGTGCCGTTACAGAAGTTTATTGATGATGTAAAACCCAGGTGTTTCGGACAAGGAAAAGATTCAGTGCAGATAATGCTCTATACAGGCTGCACTAAGGCACAAGGAACATGTTTATGGTGCATTTATACGTCACAATGGATTGAATTTACCTCTGTACAAACGTGCAGCCCAGATCCTACCTTAATAATTTACTGAGAAATGTTGCCAGATCAAGTGTTATTCTAAATGATAGGACTTCCTAGGATACCCTCACTTATGTTATATTCAGTGACGGTTAAAGCAAGTTTTGCAATTTGCGTTACCTCCAAGGATTAATAAAAAAAATGTCATTTTTATTCTTAAGTTTCAGTAGTTCATTCGTGACAATCGTGACGACAAACGTACAGGGTGTCCCAATTTATCGTCTCACTGGCTATAGTTTAGATTATTTATGAGCTGGAAAGGTAAATTATGAACTATAATATGGAATCATAATTAATTATTTGATAATATTTATATAGGGAGTGTGTAACTCTAAGGCGTAGGAGTGAATTTGATTCAAATTTTTTTGTGTCGTTTTTTCCTCTTTCTGAGAAGGTTTTGTGAAATTTTAGATATTTTCGCAATAAACAGTAGTCTTATAGAATTTGTATAGGACACACCGCTTTGTAAAATCGAGTCGAAAATTTGCTTACCTTACTACAAACTGTATCGCAATTAGGATTCCAATAATTTATTACCTCCACTTCATCATAGTGGAGTGGAGATATAATATTGGTGAAAAATTTTCTATGAATAGATATGAAGATTCAATTAGTACATGCCACAGCCTACTCAACAATTTTGATTTTAAAATAGAAGTCAAGAAGAACAAGAATGTAGGTAAATGTTCAAACCAATTATACTCAACAATATGAGCAGTGTGTCGTATTTAAATTCGACAAAAGTATTATTTATTGCGAAATAATACGGATACTTTGTCAGAAATAGTAAAAATGACACAAAAACAATCTGGAGTTAAATTCACCTCCACCCTCTACCGTTTCGTAACCGTCATAATGTAGTAAGAAAGTTTAAGCAGTACGTATTTAAATAATTTTAAGAGCCATAAAATTCATAATTTTTAGATTCGACCTTGGAAAATTAATTTTTTTTCAGTTGCAATATATTATAACCCCCACATTTTTTGCACGCTGGTCACATTTTTGTTTCAAACATTTTTCACTATTTTTATCGTGATGTTTAAACTCTAAGAACTCCAAGAACACAAGTGACTTTAGTGGTAAGATATCCTAAAAATAAAAGGCGCGTTATTAAATGAATTATTAAAAATCAATTAAGGCCCCCTTTGAATAATTGATGCTGATATATGCGTTATTTATCAAAGCAGTTGGGTGATTAAAAACGTTAATCTAAATTTGAAGTTGTGTTAATACAACGTATTGTTATTTTAAAATAGCCAATAGGAATGTTGAAATGATACAGGATCATGAAAAAAAATTCTACGCATCAGACTAGACCATATGATTTCCATTGCGCCGAAAAT
This sequence comes from Aromia moschata, assembly GCA_029963805.1. Classification (NCBI taxonomy): domain Eukaryota; kingdom Metazoa; phylum Arthropoda; class Insecta; order Coleoptera; family Cerambycidae; genus Aromia; species Aromia moschata. Next base: position 4,086 of record JAPWTK010001032.1, on the reverse strand, counting down.
TTGTATCTTTTCTATTTGTATGTATTGTAGTTTTCAAGAATGCTCTATACATTAGTGGCATCTGTGATTCGGAAAAAAACCCTGAAAAAATGATCACGATTTACCCCAATCGAGAGTACCTCCACCCCCGTTTTCGAGGATGCTGAACACGATGCCGGTGTCAGAAAGTCTCTTTGGGATTGCGCAACCCCCCCAAAACGGCCAAAAACCACCCCCCTACATAATTTCCTTGTAAAAAAGTCTTTTCCCCCCGTTTTCGAGAATGCTGAGCACTGATCACCCCTTCTCGGGGTGAGTTTTGACCGGTGGAGGAGTTGGTGAGGGTCGAAAGTCATCTTCAACACGGGGAAAATACGTTTTTTACAAGGAAATGATATAGGGGGTGGCTTTTGGCCATTTTGGGGGGTTGCGCAATCCCAAAGAGACATTCTAACACCGGCATCGTGTTCAGCATCCTCGAAAACGGGGGGAGGGAAGTTCTCTCGATCCGGGTAAATCGAGATCGATGTTCGTCCGACTCACAGACACTACAAAATAATAGCGACTTTCTGGTACTTCCGGGGATACCAGAAGTGAATATTAACTTAGTTATTTTAAATAGCATGCTATATATTTTATGCAACATTTGGTTTCTAAAAATTAATATATTTTATTTATAATTTATTCATTTATTTAATAACCACTGTTTTAGTAAACTGTCTCTAAAATGAACGGTTTTCAAGATAAAGTTTTGTTGTTACGTTTTTTTTTATTGTGAGTATGAAAGGTTTGGCGTACTGTTAATAATTCTAGATATACAGAAAAATCTACAGGGTGCTCAAAATGGAAAGTTAATATTGAACAAACTTGTGCTTTATTAAATCGCTTATTTTAAATAGAACGTACTGTATTTTATATTCCTTTAGCTTTCTTTCTTTATCCTCTTTCAATACGTAGGTACTAATATTCCTTATACCCAAAATGTGCCGTTTTCGAGTTCGAGTTTCTAATTATTTAAGTGGTTTGAAGATCAAATTTTAATTTTATCCTTTCTTAAATTGATTATCTTAGATATAACACTGTATTTTATAATATCATTTGCTTCCCTCTTTCATCCTCTTCGTATAAATATTAGTATTCCCCATACGTACACTTTTGTTTTTGAGTTATGTCAAGGTTTTTATTAAAATGACTAAAGCGAGTGGTATAACATTGGATACAGTGTGCCAACACAACAAGTGATTATAACACAATTATGAACAAATACAGATTATAACACAATTACTTTTTTTACGAATATGTAGATATTAAGGATGAAAATACATAAATAGAAAGGATTAAAAAAAAGAAGCGAATGGTTATATTATAAAATACAGCAAGGTCTATTTAAAATGGTCGATTTAAGAAAGGATGAAGTTGTTCAAATTTAATTTTCTAATCACTTCCACAAATAATTTGAAATAACTCGAGAACGGTATATTCTTGGGTTTAGGGAATGTCAGTATTTGTTGAAAGAGGGCAAAGAAGGGAAGTACGTTCTATTTAAAATAATACTTAATAAAGGACGAAGTTGTTTAAGTTTGATCCTCCATTTTGAGCACTCGTAGATTTTTCCATAATCTTATTGACAGTAAGTTACAAAAAAATAATTTTTTTTTTTAAAAAAAGGGTGCGGTTTCTTCGGGTTACATTTCTGGTATTTTCACAAGTGCCAGAAAGTCTCCATTATATTAGATGTGCAGAGCATTACCAAAAATCTCCAGATCCAAATTTCCAGCTCCATATCATTTATCGTTCTCCCAAAACATTTCATTGACCACTCACTGTGAAGCACCCTGTATAACCTGGTTATTAGGACAACAGAGCCAAAAACTTATGACTCCATAACCTCTGAAATGGGAAATTTAAATTATGGGGCCAGGATCATGACTATCTATCTGCACCATGAGTACCTTTTTCTAATCTCATGAATCTCATTAATTTTAAGTAATTCGTCGCAAGTTTCTTTCATGTGTTTTGTTGCAATGGTCTTCTACCTAGGTCTAATATAAAAAATAAAGTAATTCACATGCTCGTTTATCGAGTTTCAATAGAATTTCCAGTTGACCAGCCGCCACTGGTTTTGTGAACAAACCCACTGGCGCCTAACAAAGAAACGGAATATATCTGAGAGTAAAAACTATCACGCAAAGAAAAGCCTGTTAAAAACGGACCTAAAGAATACTTATACCTTGACACAGGAGGCGTAAAGTGGCCACTGCAGAACTTAACAGTCATTCAGGCGACCTTTACGAAAATGGGCAAAAAGCAGGACATCCTCGGCTTGATTTATTGATAGGGGAAGAATATTTTGTGGAGCAGGGCTAGATAAAGCAGGCCGCGCAGAGATGTGAACGGTCTTTTTGTTTCAATCCGAAAATGTCACATTTAACTCGCAAGGGGTTCGTCCGATATGAGGCCCGCACACTGAATTGATTAAGTACGTCATTAATCAGAGATCATCGGATTTGTACTTTTTGCTCATACAATATACACATTCAGATCTAATATGTCCGCGTCACGCATTCGGTGCATTTCAAAAAATGTAAATGTCGAGATATAAAGACAATTTATATTAACTTTATAGCCATATAACTTGAATGAAATTTGTCATACAAACGTATTTAGTACGAGTATTCACAATATACTCGTAATATTCATTTACGATGCAAAAACATACAATATGTCTCAAAAAGTAATATGAGTTTCTTTTTAGGTGTAGGTAAATCTACAATGAAATTCATTTCGCCTACATATATACTATATGTCTCAAAAGGAGTTGCAAACAGAGGTAACTTATTTCTCCTGAAATTGCAGAATATCGTATCAGAAAAAAAATTGAAAGAAAATGTAGCAGCTGCTTAATTAACAGTACTTTTTTTAAACCTCATATTTTTTAATTTGTTCAATACCGCTTGACCTTCAGATTACAACAATATAACGTATGTCGTATTTTCTTCCACATGCTATTAATTATGCATAACTAGCGACCCGCCCGGGCTTCGCCCGGTTTACGACATTAGAAACCTCAAAAATGATCAGCGTTTCTCTACTATATTATGCATGTATTATACATATAAACCTTCCTTAGTTCTTGAATCACTCTATGTATTAAAAAAAAACGCATCAAAATCCGTTGCGTAGTTTTAAAGATCTAAGCATACATAGGTAGTAGATAGATAGGGACAGACAGCGGGAAGCGACTTTGTTTTATACTATGTTATGATGAATAATACATGTCAATTTTGCAAAATATTTATTTAACAGTTGTTTTTCTGACAGCATATTCTGATATTTCCGATAAAATAAATAAACCCTTGTAAAAAAATCATAGCTCTAAAAATAACGGAGACAATGAAGGTAGGAATTCAACCCTGTATAAGCTTGCACGCAAATATTAGGACAATAGTTGTTTTTTTCTCATATTTCGTAATCCTTATTTTTTTCCAGCCACATATTTTTTTTGTTTTGGCCTGGGTATCTCAATAGTATATTCCCATGTATTTTTGGGCGCTGATTACGAATCCTCAGTAAGAATTGACAGATTGGTTTGCTAATTCGTTCTAACCTCAAAAAAGTGCCTTGTTTTTGAATGTTTGACAATTTTTTGAATTTACGTGGAATTAATGAACCAATCGGTCAATTTTGACTGCAGATTCGTATTCCATGCTCACAAATACATTGGAATATACTATTGAGCTACCCAGGTCAAAAGAAAAATTCAATAAGGAATAAGAGGTCAAATTACAACGAAATAAACTGCTCATTAAAATTAGCGTAACACTTTTTAGATTAGTACCACGTGAATTCTATTCAAGTTAGAGATTAGCTGTTTTAATTTAAGTTCTGTGCATTTGGTCGCTGTCTCAACTCTTCAATCCATTTCCAGACTCCACAAGCCACCCCTTTATATTTACGCTGGGTTTTGCGTGTTTGACCTCTGTTGTGTGAAAGCATTGATCCTAATGCTGACAAATAAATTGGTATGGATTTCCACAACTTGCTTTCACCCTTTGACAGCTCAGGCACCCCTCCAGGCCACATATACACCGACCCCTTCACCCACCC